>CM055063.1:49363687-49513139 GCA_029204045.2 Tillandsia leiboldiana | reverse complement strand
ATATAAGTTTAATGACGTTCCTGATGGTGGGGCCTTTACCTTTCTTGTTGGTTGTGTTGGCGTACTTCGAGTAGTTTTGGACGAGTTGGTTTTAGAAGTGTGTTTTTAGTTTCGAGGACGAAACTTTCTTTTAGTGGGGAAGGATGTGATGACCCGGATCTCCGCAGAGCTTTTGCTGTGTAAATTGTGGCTTCTGGAGGCCTATGATGTGTGTTGGAGTTGGTTGCGCACAAATCAGACTTCAAATTTGGACCAATCACGAAATTTGGATTAAGAATACCTGTCCGGATGCCTTCGACAAATTTTAGAAGTGGAATTTGGCATAACGGACATCGGATTTGGATTCAGCGCGCGAAAACGATGATAATGGACAAACACGGATTTCGAGGCAAGATTGTACTGTTCCGAAAGGCCTGGGCAGCGCCGGCGGCGGCGAGCAGCGGCGGAGCGCGGCGGCGGGCAGCGGCGGAGCGCGGCGGCGAGGGCGCGGGCAGGCGCGTGCGCGGCGGCAGGCAGCGCGGTCCACAGATTTTGGCGTGCACCGGGAGCAGCCAACGAGGGCGAGTGCCACGTGGCAGGCGTTGATTCGCGGGTCAACGCATGCGCGACAGCGCGTGGACCGCATCGGGCGCGGCGCACGGTGGACCTCGCCAGGCCACGTGTCGCCCGCCCATTGGCGGGCGCAGCGACCTGGCTAGGCCGCCGTGAACCGCGGCCCACGGTTCCCGCCGTGGACCGCTGGCCACGCGGCGCGCTGCGATTTGCGGGCGCGCGTGCACCGGGCGCGGGGAGCACAGATGGTACACGTGGCGGCTCCTCAGCGATTCGGGTGAACACAGTGTTGGGCTGGCCCAACACTGTAGCCGCTCGAAACCTTGCGGGCGCCCGGAATTGGGCCCAAAAGCCCATTGGTTCCTTTTAGGTGTGGGCCTATAAATAGGCCCTTTGCACTTCGATTTTGGGCTTTTTCCCGAGCCCAAATCCACCTGAGTCCTCAAGAACTTTTGTTGACCTCCCTGTGCTGCATCTTGTGAAGGAGGCTCGGATTTTTTGGAGGCCGCGGCGTCGATGTCTTCGGCATCGTAGCGCAGAGCGACGTTCTTTCATCGGAGGCCCGTTATCGTTGCATTTCGGTCCGCGAGATCCACAGGGCTACTCCGACGGTATTTTAGGACGATATTTGCGGCGTCGGATTCTAGAGAGGTAGGCCTTCGATTTTTGTGTTGATCATCTTGCTTCATTCTATATTGTTGGCATGGGTTACGAGGCATCTCTTAGACCCTGTTTTGCTGGTAGTTCTTCTGGACAGCAGAGCCTTCTCAGATTTTTATCTCTACACTCGATTATCGGAATTCAATGTTTGAGGACTCGATTGGCATCTACGCTTCGCGAGGATCGCCGTCGTATTTTTATTGGAATTTTTGGAATTTACCTCGAAGGTGATAATAATGCTTCTTTGGGACTAAAATTTCAGCAAAACTGTACACTTGGAATTTTGTATTGTTTGTAATGTTTGGGCTATATCTTTGTACCCAGGAGAAGTTTTTGGGTGTTTTTGGGCCCGTTGGAATCGTGGGAATATGAGGATTTATCCCCGTGCAGTTTCAGCTTATTTGGATCTTGGTTTAACGCGCGCTTCAGGTGGATTGCTTCGCCTCCAAAATCAATGGACTATCTACTAATTCTATTATATAGGGAACATGCATGTTATGAGATGGATTAGAATGCATGTTAGAGAGAGAGAGAGAGATGTCATCTTTCCTGTGTTATTATTGATATCCTGTTGGTTATTGTTCCCTGATCCTGCTTTAGTTAAACTAATTGCTATTATTGGAACTTGACCTAGCACCATGTCATATGTTGCATGTGTAACCAGACTAGTAGAAAACTCTCACTTGGGCTAGGTTTATTTATGTTCTAGACATCCACACATTATACTCTATTCCTGGACATAGTACTATCCTCGCCCAGGTAGTGGGCCGAGTGGTCGAGATTTTTCTTAGTGTGGGATGCATGTTACACTCGTGCTTGGGAGCAGAGTGGAGTCTGGTAGTTGTAACTAGTCTTTTATCTGTGGCGGGAGCCGTTTGGGTGAACGGTAGTCCCGGGATATCTTGTTCTTTATTTCTTGTGTTGCCACTGTGTTAGTGGCAATAGTATACTAGTGATAGCAGGACCTTGAACCCAGGCTGTTTTTGGACACATATAATTTCTGTAAACTAATATTTTCCTTCCAAACTTCGAGCGGGTTGCCGGAGCCTGTTCTTGTTTGATTTGGGTGAAGGCAATAGCCCTTCGGGGTTTGGAAAATAAAACTTACTTGAACTGATTTTTATTAAAGAACTAAAATATATTAAATTGGATTTCTCAGATTAAAATAGTTTTTAGTAATAACTGTCATCTTTTTATTACAACTTCCTCACCCGAGAGAGTTTGGGTGATCTGGGTTCTAGGGGCCGTTCCTTTTTCGGGACGAAAGCGACGGGGGTCGTGCCTGGAATCTGTTCTTGTTTGATAGGGTTGTAGGTGTTGGTCTCCCGGAACTTTCGGACCCTGGTTGGTGTCTTCCGCATGTTGTACCGAGGTTGTTGTGTTCCCGAACTGTAAGGGGGTCGGGAACTTCGATAGGCGGAGCCTGGAGTCTGTTCTTGTTTGATTGGGGTTCTAGGCACCGACCTATCGAGATTTCTGTACCATTATGGTGTCAGTCCTTCCTGTGTTATCTGTGAGTTTGGTGTTCTGTTGTGGGAGCTGTCGGGTTGACGGTGGTCCCGGCTGTGAGTATTTCCAGCCAGTGAGTTAGAGATGTGATGTTAGTTACTGTCGATCTTGTTGATCGTGGATTTGGACTATAGCCTGCATGAGCCATATTGAGTGTGGTGACCCCGATCCCCGTGTAGCTTCTCCTATGAACCGTGGTGTAGAACACCTAGTGTTGGTGTGTCTGGCCTATAGTGCATCAAAGAGATGCCACAGATGGACACTGTGTGATATCCATAGCTGGATTGGCCTTCGGCTGCATTTGCCGAATTTTTGAAATGGTTTTGGGCCAAACAGAGATTGGATTTGGATTCAGCGCGGAAAAACGCTTGAAAACGGCTATTTGCTTGTTTGTTTCTGAGTCCGGATGCCCAAAAACGGACCCCCGGAAGTTTTCGCTGAATTTCGGTGCATGGGAGGGGCCGTGGACCGCCGGCTGCCACGTGGCGGCCTGTTATTGGCCAGTCCGCAGCACTCGGTCCACAGAGGGGCGCGGCTGGGTGCACGGACCCGGCGCATGGACACGTGGCGCCGCCTGATTGGCGGGCTCGTGATGCGCGGTCTACTGGGTGGCGCGGCGGTGCATGGACCAAGGCGGGTGGACACGTGGCAGTCCCCGGTTGGTCGGTGCACGCGGCGTGGTCCACGGAACCCAAAGTAGGGTGCGTGGACCAGGTGTAGGGGACACGTGTCGGCTTGCTACTCGCGGGCTCACGAGGCGCGGCGCACGGGGTCGCGGGCGGGCGCCTCGGGGCGCGTGCGTGGCAGGCGGCCAGGCTGCGCCTGCCCGCTCGTGTGACCGCGACAGTGCCAGGGCCAGGTGGCGCTCCGCGATTGGCGGGCGCCACCTACACGTTTGACCGGGGAGGCGCCACGCGGCGGCACCACACGCGCTGTCTGCTGTGCGGGACACGTGTCGGTCACCGGGAGGGCCACGTGGCCACTCCCGGCGCGCCCCGCACAGCTGTTTGCTGTGCGGGTGACGTGGCCGCTCCAGGACGATCCGGGCGCCTACAGTGTTCCCCTTTTTGCTGTCGGATTCAGGCGCCCGAATCTTCGGGAGCGCCCGAATCCTGGGACATGAATGGAAATTTTCCATTTGTTTGTTGCGGCCTATAAATAGCCCGAGCCGCTTTCTTTTGCATTTTTTTGGCACTTCCGAGCTTCAAACCTGTAGTAACCATGATTTTTGAAACTCAAAATTTAGGTTCAAATAATTTTCTGGATTATTTAAATGGGTAAGTTATAGGGGAAGTTGGACCCTAGAAGATCGACTTTTGATCGGAGCCTGATCTCGAAAATTCGAGATCACTTTTGCGACCGTCTCGTCGAAACAAGAAAGATTGATATTCATATGTTTTCGATCCGACGCTCGGATTGTCCAGAAATCAGCGAAATTACGGGTGGGAACCGCGACTTAAGTGAATAGTACCAATGAATAGTAGCCCCTGATTTAATTCTCTCGCCGGCCAACGACGACCGATCGACCGTCTGGAGTCCGAATATGACGATCCAGGTAGTCGATTTGAATGGCATCGATGTTCTGAGCACTGTGGCGCTGACGAAATTTGTATTTGACGGGACTAAAACATCGTAAAGCATGCCAAACTGTATAATTTACAGTATAAGATGGATTTTAAAAATTATGAAGCTTAATTTTAGCGAACCAAAATCGCTACTTGATAGGTTTCGTCGAGCCGGACGTTGTGGTGGTGTCCGTTTTTCAGTTTGACAGCCCGGTTGTCTCGAAAAGCGTGAATTATGTGAAAATTTGCTATATTTTGCGGAAAAGCCCTACATTTTATGTGTCAAATTGCACCAATCTTGTAGAAGAGGGGCTTCTTTGTGTTTTTGTTCTACCGTAATGGACTGAGCTTAAAGGGATGCAAGTTGAGGAGTCTTTTTGCATATTGTTACAAAATATGTATATAGCAACATAGGGTTGCTTCTTTGCAACCCTGGCCGCAACCCTAGTAACCGCAGTCTCAACCACGCCCCCTCCTCTTCCTCTGCTACCCATCCTGAGCAACTGCGCCGCCGGCCGCCGCCCCTGGTCGCCGAAAAAGCAGGAGTCTTCAAGGAGCATTCTTGATCCCGGGGTTGTAGGAGAAGGAGAGCACCAAAACCTTAGAACCTGTGCCTTGACCTCTCTATGGTGGTGTTCTTCATCCAGAAGACAAGCCGAGGTGGGCTGGTGCACTGCCGTGGCCACGCGTCGCCGGAGCCACCATCTTCTTCTTCCTCGGATCTGACCTAGGTGAGTGCTCTTCCTCTGTGATTTCTTTTGCAACCTGGGTCACTGCAGTGATCTCTGTACGCCCTGGGGATGTCCCATGCAGAGCCCCGACCCTCGGGGTGCTCCCGGTTGCCGGCGGAAGCAAGAAGCCCGCCGGAACCCTAATTTGCTCCGCCCCTTGCTTGCGCCGCACCCGATGGCTCAACCTCGAATCAAAAATGATGGGAATGTTCTGTAGAACACCTAGATCATCTCCACCAAGTTTGGTTGTGTTTGGTTCAGCCGATAAGTCGCAGATCCAAGCCCTAGTTTCGGGCTATTGTGTTTTGGCCGGGGTTGCCCCGTCGCTGCCGCCGCTATTTGCCGCCATCCACCTGCCCAGATGGCTCCACCAGGTCGAGACAGACCTATAGATGTACTTTCATGCAACCCATGCTGGCCTGTTGTGAATCCGCCATTAATGGTGTTTGCTCCGGCCGAGCTTGCGCCGCCGCCGTTGCTGCCGCTCCTCACCGTCGGCCACTGCACCAGGAAGCTTCCTGGCATCGAGGGAAAGCTGTCCATACCCTTGCATGGCCCTAAAAACCGGTGCATGGAAAGTTGCCAGTAGAGCTCTTTTATTGGCCGCAAATAGCCAACTCCGGCCACTCGCAGCCGTGGGCGCCGGTGTCTGGTCCCATGACACTAATAACACTACCCTGGACCCCTAGTATCTGATGCTTACCTTAAGTGCCTAAATGACCGCAAGTGTTCAGGAGTTGCCCTAGTCGAGCTCTGGGTGCAAGCAAGCATGGCCGAGCTTGCTCCATCTTGGGTTCTGGCCATCTAGCAAGTGTCCAATGGTGAGCCCTCAACTCTCCTCAGTCCCAGGAGCTTTCTGCTCAAGTTATTTTGAAAAATGTCCAGATGGATTGTTGGATCCCACATGCCAAGCCCTAGCTTAGGCTAGGTTGCCTTTTGCACTGCTACAGCAGCTTTCAAACTTCAGTAGGGCAAGCCCTTGTGTCCTCATGATCCCAGGAGCTTGATGCTCACCCTACTTCAGCAAATGACTGAGTGGTTTAGAAGATTTAGTAAGCTAAGCCTAAATGGGTACTAAATGGCCCTTAAGCTGTTCCAGCAGGTTAGATGCACACTCAGGGTGAGCCTCTAAGTCCTTTCGACCTAGTGAACATGATGCTCACCCTAAATTTGGGTTTGGTCGAGTGTAAGTATAAGAAAATAGCATTTTGAGCCTTTATGTATTGAAATTATTGGCCCGAAGTTTTACTCGGGTTCCGTGCTGCTCTCAAATGGTGAGCACGGTGTCCAAAAAGTCAAGGGCCACCTGTTGGTGGTGTCGGTTCATTAAAAATAGCACTCCGAAATTAAATGCAAGTGAAAAAGGTATGAAATTGCATGCTTTTATGCAATTTGGTAAAACCCTAGGGGTCAATTTGTAATTATAGCCTGGTAGGCTGCTGTAGACAGCGTGCACGTGGTCTCTAAACCTTTCGTTAGAGATCCAACAGCTTTCGTTGAGCGGGATTCGGATATCGAACCGTAAATCGGCAAAATTGTCGGTTTAACGGCGATTCGGCGTTAATCACGCAATTCAAGAAATTGCGGTGATTAAATTGTGATGCCAAATATCCCTGGCTGTTCTCGGTGCTGTTCCAAAGAGCCCGGTGATTTTAGTTCTTAGATTGCAACTTCCGGAGCCAAAATGGGCTTCCCGAAAGTGTTTCAGCGGTTATGGCACCACCGGTGCTCAGTGTTACCCAGAATCAGTGGTTAGTGCCCGAACGTCTTGAATTTAACGTCCCTGGGCAGCACGTGAAGTTTCACGAGTTTTGGTTATTGTTCAGCACAGATTGGGTCATAGAGGATCTATCGGCGGATTTCCGAAAATTTTGGAAGATTCCGGGACTTCAGCGAAGTTCCCCGTTTAGCTTGTCTGCACACAGTGTGTCAGTGGGTTGGGTATGTGTGAGAGTCTATTTTCTGACCTGTGCATATGATTCAGGTCCCAGCAGTCAGCCGCCAGCTTGTGAGCCATCTAGCAGCCACTGTGATCATCTACATTGAGGTGGGTTATCTTCGGTCCGGGCTTTATCTTTTCGGCCCTCTGGTTGCTTTAGTCCAGTCGGACACCTGTTCTTGATTTAGCCTTGATTATTATGCCTATATGTTTCATGGTCCTAGATGATAGATATTATTTGGACTGTTCTTGTTCATCTGCTCATCAGTACAGTAGATTTTCATGGTCTGATCATGCCTGTTGATTGCTTTCATATCCGTCATTTGTTATACTACATCTATATCTAGAGACACTTGCTTTTACATTCCAGATATGCATGATAGACCTATGATTGATATACAGATATTTGCATCCTTGTTGGGATTTCCGGCATGTTGTCGATTACTCGGTCTGTGGACCGTGAGCTTGAGCATTCGTATTGTGATGGTTGTGCACCTGCTGTTCACTCGCGTACGCTGTGGGATTGACCCCCCACATTGCGTTCTTTACTGGTAAAGGGTTTGGTTGACCCGTGAGCTATCCCCTCTTGCTGTATCACTTGGTACGGGGAGCCCCTTGGCTGTACCGATATAAGGAAACTCTCGGCTGTACCTTTAGGTACGAGGATCCTCTCGGCTATATCAATGGTACGGGGTTGCTGTTCAGCTCGGCTAGGTGGAATCCAGTATGGTTGTGGTTGGTTCTGCTTTGATATCTTTGCCTGAGGTTCTGTGAGACCAATAGTGGCATATGATTGGGTACTTGCTGTTCTTTGATTGATGTATAGCTTATATACTTCCATGTACTTGTCACGCCCCGGGGGTTTTGTTTTAGCGGAAACGATTCATAGAAAAGTCAACATTTGACGTGTAAATTTTTTTGTTGTCACTCCAGAGTAACCCTGCTGGATCATCGGCAGGGGCAGGTGTGACTACAGTCTCCTCCAGAGTAACCCTGCTGGATGTCCCCGGCGTCGGTCCCGTAGCCGCCGCCGGCGGTGGTGCTGTCGGTGGTGCCGCGGCCGGTGGTGGTGCTGTCGGTGGTGCCGCGGCCGGTGGTGTCGACCCTTGTGGGGGAACCGGGGTGACCGTCACCGTTGCGGCCTGCTGCTGTTGCGTCAACTGACGCACGTGCTCAGTGAGGTTGGCCAGATTCCCTGCCATCTCCCGCAATTGCTGCCGCAGGAGCTGGTTCTCCGCGGCCGTCGACGTCGTCGCGTCTGCTTCTGCGTCCCCGGCCGATGATCTAGTACGGGCCATGTCTGTCACAAATCACCAGAGTCAACTTTAGGCTACCCTACTAACAACGACCAAAAAGTGAGAGAAAGGACTCAACATTTTCCCTCCCCCCCTCGGTCACTCACGTTCTACAATCCTATGCCCTACCCATTTCATTTATGTGTAGGCCAGTGAGGTGTTCCCACGGATGTCGGCATTAACTGTTGTGATTGAAAGAATGGTCTCTGATACCATTTAATCTGTCACGCCCCGGGGGTTTTGTTTTAGCGGAAACGATTCATAGAAAAGTCAACATTTGACGTGTAAATTTTTTTGTTGTAAAAGCGTAACCCCTCTCCCCCGGCGCATGCCCAGACCCGCCACATATACAGGATCACTCTGCAAACGGACAGAGTCTCCCCTGTATGTGCACGGCGTAGCATTCAGTACATGTTCAAACATACACAACCTTTCAATCAGAACAATTATTAACATACAACCAGCATTCTAACTTATTTAAAATATATGGCCGTTCAGTTTGGAAAGGATAAATCCACAGTTTTAAAAAGAGCGCCTACCCGGTGCTTATGTTTTGAAAGCGAGTTTCGAAATCAGCATAAAACCACAAGGTTTTGAAAACGGTGCCCACCCGACACCAAGTTTTGAAATCCCTTTTTGAAATCCATAAATCCACAGGGTTTGAAACCAGTGCCCACACGACACTTCTATTTTAAAAACGGTTTTCGCAATCCTTTCTTTTTCTTTTATCTTTTTTTTTTTCATTTTCAAATGGCCAATAACATTCAAAAGGGAGAGTAATGCATAAGAGGATAACAAAAAAAAACAACTCATACCGACATCCACGCCGACCCCACGAGGGTATCGAGAACCTCTCACATAACTACAACGTAAATGGAATGCTAGAAAGAAAAGGAAATACAGTCCGGGGTCCCCAGCGACCCAGCTGCTCCTGCCCCGTCCTCACCACCGCCTATGTCTCCCCCCGTCTGAACCCTGTCACAAAGTGGGAAGTCAGTGACGTAAAAGTAGTAGAGCAGGAGAATATAATAAAACAAACCGTGAAGACAACCGGAGCAACCACCCCCCCCCCCCCCCCCCCCCCCCCCCCCCTCAAGGAGGAAGGGCAACCTGTACACCTGTATCCTGTAATACCCGGACACGTCGGACAACTAAACCGACGGCCCATACCGTACCTGCAGAAACCCGACCACGTCGGACAACTAAACCGACGGGTCGCACCGCTCGCACCTCGGCGCCTCAACCCCACCACTAATAAGGGGCCCCACTACGTCACCTCGTGGGTATACACGGGTCAGAGACCACTTTTCCGGAAAAGCGCACCCTTTGCGGTGGCCAAACCGCGGGTGCGCGTGTGGCAACCTCGAGCCAAGTAACCGTAACCACCATCATGTCAGCATCATAATATAAATAACAAAAGTAATGCGGTAAAGTGCATAATTGAAAAACAAGGTAATAATACGCACACTCGACGGTGGCCCGCCGACATATAGTGATTAAAAGAGAACAACCATCGGTAACCAACGCTAAACGCTATAGGGAACTCACTAACATGCATAAGTTATCGCCCATCGTCATTTAACCCCAGTACACTAAGAATGGACCCCGTCCCATACGATAGAATTTAGAGGCTAGGACAAAGTAAATACAACCCACCTGTCACTTGTAGCGGTCAAGGTTCGACTTTCCTCGCGTCCCGACACGCTCGTCCGGCTCACACACCTGCCGCACGGGGAAATCAGCGCTTAGATTTTAGGGAAATTTAAAGAAGACGAGAACCCGACCCTCCGTCTAACCCGGTTCGCGGCACCCCGCCCGCGCACGAGACCGCGCGCGTGCCCAGCCCCGTGCGGGTCACCCCCCGCACGCAGGGCTGGGCGCAGGCCCGGCCCCGTGCGGGTCACCCCCCGCACGCAGGGCTGGGCGCAGGCCCGGCCCCGTGCGGGTCACCCCCGCACGTGCGGCTCACCCCCGCACCGTGCGGGTCACCCCCGCACGCGGGGCTGGGCGTGAGCCCGGCCCCGTGCGGGTCACCCCCCCCCCCCCCCCCCGCACGCAGGGCTGGGCGCAGGCCCGGCCCCGTGCGGGTCACCCCCGCACGTGCGGCTCACCCCCGCACCATGCGGGTCACCCCCGCACGCGGGGCTGGGCGTGAGCCCGGCCCCGTGCGGGTCACCCCCGCACGTGCGGCTCACCCCCGCACCGTGCGGGTCACCCCCGCACGCGGGGCTGGGCGTGAGCCCGGCCCCGTGCGGGTCACCCCCGCACGTGCGGCTCACCCCCGCACCGTGCGGGTCACCCCCGCACGCGGGGCTGGGCGTGAGCCCGGCCCGTGCGGGTCACGGGAACGCCGGCCTGGGGAGGGGAGGTGGTCTTCGCACATGCGGCGGATTCCGGAAGATCCGTCGCCTGTGCCATCCCCTTGCCGATCGGGACAATCAAGAATCCAAAAAGAAACTAAAAGAAAACCTCCGTCTCACCTCGGTTTCGACGACGATGATTGGGAAGGGAGGGATCGTCTCACGCTCGCTTGCCAAGTTCCGTGGGGAGGGGGGATCGTCCTTTCCTTCTCCTTGGTTCCGTACCGTCTCGCAGGAAAACGGGGTTCTTCTCCCACGCGCTCCGATGGGGAACTTGCGTTGTGCGGGACGAGCAGAGTGGGAAAAAGGGAAAACCTAAGTCTTCTCACACAAAATTGAATCAGTCGGTCTAAGCGGGGCGGGGGAAAAATAAAGGGGGACCTAAATCCCCAAATAAAAGAAATCGAGTCCGAACCTGATTTACCTCGAAAAGCGTGCTAAACGCCTGAACCGCTAAGCGATCTTCCGGAATTTATTCCGGGAGATTCCGGAGTCGGAATCCAAAACCGATCGCGCCGCCGGTCTCCGTTTCGCGAGCTTTATTATCCAAAAATACCCGCGAGCCCCGACGGTCTGCCAAGAACGAAGGAAAAAGAATCACACCCCGGACCCCTTAGTCGGAAAAAGGTTTCAGTAAAAACGAAGAAGGGACCAAAAAGGAAAATAAACTCGCGGTTATTACACCACTCACCTCTAAAAACGAGTTTCGTCCTCGAAACTTAAACCCGGGTGGTGGTGAAAAGGTCGGGGTAGTACTCCCTCATTCTAGATTCCAGCTCCCAAGTTGCTTCTCGCTCCTCGTGGTTGCTCCAGTGTACCTTCACGTAGGGGATAGCTCGGTTCCGCAACGATTTGGTCTCCCTTGCCAGGATCCTCACCGGGGTTTCTTCGAAGCTTAGGTCCTCCTTCAGTTCGAGTGTAGAAGCATCCAGGACGTGTGAGGGGTCGGAGAGGTATTTCCGGAGCATCGAGACGTGGAAGACGTCGTGGACTCGGTCGAGGTTCGGTGGTAGGGCAAGGCGGTAAGCAACCGGGCCGATCCGCTCCAAAATCTCAAACGGCCCCACAAACCGTGGGCTCAGCTTGCCCCTTAGCCCGAACCGCTTTACTCCTCTGGACGGCGAGACCCGCAAGAAAACGTGCTCTCCTACTTGGAATTCTAAGTCGCGGCGCCTTTGGTCCGCGTAGCTCTTCTGGCGACTCTGGGCGGTCAGCAGGCGCTGTCGGATGAGGCGAACCTTCTCTTCCGTTTCCTCCACTAAATCGGGCCCCAAGAATTTCCGTTCTCCCAGATCGTCCCAACAAATCGGGGATCGGCAGCGTCTCCCATATAAGGCCTCGTAGGGCGCCATCTGGATGCTGGCCTGGTAGCTGTTGTTGTAGGCGAATTCCACGAGAGGTAGGTAGCGTGACCACCCGATCCCCCAATCTAGTACGCAGGCGCGAAGCAGGTCTTCGAGGGTTTGTATCACACGCTCCGACTGTCCGTCCGTCTGAGGGTGGAAGGCTGTGCTGAACTGTATTTTGGTTCCCATGGCCCGCTGAAGGCTCTGCCAAAATTTCGAGACAAAGCGCGTGTCTCTGTCCGAGGTGATCGATGCCGGCACTCCATGTAATCTCACGATCTCGCTGATATATGCTTGGGCTAACCGTTCTCGGGTCCAGGTCGTATGAATTGGCAGAAAGTGTGCTGACTTGGTTAACCGGTCGACTACGACCCAAATTGCGTCGTGGCCCTGTGGTGAACGTGGGAAGCCCGTGACAAAGTCCATGGTGATTTGATCCCACTTCCACTCTGGTACCGGTAGAGGTTGTAGCTTCCCTGCTGGCCGCTGGTGCTCGACCTTTATCCGTTGGCACACTAGGCAATGAGCTACATGTCGAGCGACGTCCCCCTTCAAGTTGGGCCACCAGTAGGTCTGTTTGAGGTCCCTGTACATCTTCGTGCCCCCTGGATGTGCCGCATAAGGGGCCCGGTGTGCCTCATTCAAAATTTCCTCCTTCAACTCCGGCGAATCCGGCACGCAGATCCGTCTGCGGAACCGTAGGGTGCCGTCGTCTTCCACTGCAAAGTCGCTCTCTTGGTCCAGGGGGATCTTGTCTCGAACGCGCTGCAAGTGTGGGTCGGTCTGTTGTCCCTCCCGGATCTTCTCAAGTAGCGTTGGCTTGACCACCAGGGTTAGGAGTTGCCTAACCGTGCCTGTCGGCACCACTTCCAACTGCATTCGTGCGAACTCCGCTATCAAATGGTTTTGCTCCGTTATCGCGCTCCTTGACGCCCCGTCTTGGCGCCCTTTCCTGCTCAAGGCGTCCGCCACCACGTTCGCCTTTCCGGGGTGGTATTGAATCGTCAAGTCGTAGTCCTTCAACAACTCCAGCCACCGCCTCTGCCGCAAGTTTAATTCTTTTTGGGTAAAGATATACTTAAGACTTTGATGATCCGAGAAGACGTTACAGTGGACTCCAAAGAGGTAGTGCCTCCACAGTTTTAAAACGAAGACTACTGCGGCCAGCTCCAAGTCGTGTATCGGGTAGTTCTTCTCGTAGTCCTTCAGTTGCCTGGACGCGTAGGCAATCACTTTCCCCTGTTGCATCAGAACACCACCCAGACCGATCCTGGATGCGTCGCAGTACACTTCGTAATCTTCCCCGGGTGTCGGCAGCACAAGTATTGGTGCCCTGGTTAACCTCCTTTTGAGTTCCTCAAAACTCTCCTGGCATTTGGCCGTCCATATGAACTTCTCCCCCTTTCTGGTCAACCGATTCAATGGGGTAGCGATCTTCGCGAAACCCTCTACGAAACGCCTGTAATATCCTGCCAGTCCTAGGAAACTGCGGACCTCTGTCACCGTCGTCGGCGGCTGCCAGCCGACCACGGACTCCACCTTCTTCGGATCCACGGCTATCCCTTGTGCCGAGATCACATGTCCTAGGAAGCCGACTTCGCGTAGCCAGAACTCACACTTCTTGAGTTTAGCGAACAGCTCCTGTTCCCTGAGAGTTTGGAGGATTGCTTGCAAATGGCCCTCGTGTTCCTTGTCGGTAGTGGAATAGATCAGGATGTCGTCGATGAAAACCACCACGAACCGATCCAGGAAGGGTCTGAAGATCCGGTTCATCATGTCCATGAAGACTGCGGGGGCGTTCGTGAGTCCGAAAGGCATAACCGTGAACTCGTAGTGGCCATACCGGGTCCGGAAAGCGGTCTTCGGAATGTCCTTGTCCCGAACTCGGAGTTGGTGGTAGCCTGATTGCAAATCGATCTTGGAGAAGACCGTCGCCCCTTTCAGCTAGTCGAAGAGGTCATCTATTCTGGGCAGGGGGTACTTATTTTTCACTGTGACTTTGTTTATTCCTCTGTAATCGATGCAGAGACGCAGGCTTCCGTCTTTCTTCCGCACAAAGAGTACCGGTGCGCCCCAGGGTGACACACTCGGTCTTATGAACCCTTTATCCAGGAGGTCTTCCAGTTGGGCTTTAAGCTCCTTTAGTTCTGCGAAGGCCATTCGGTAAGGTGCCTTCGAAATAGGCTGCGTGCCCGGTAGTAGTTCGATGGGGAACTCCACCTCCCGTTCAGGGGGCATCCCAGGCAATTCCATGGGAAAAACGTCGGGGAAGTCCCTCACTATTGGAATATCGGCGAGCGCCGTCGGGGGTCGGGTAGCCAAATCCACCGATGCTAAGTAGGCCACGCAACCACCCTCCACCAGTCTTCTGGCCCGTGCCGCTGAGATAATCGCCGGGAAGGAGATGCTCTTGCCCATCATGTACACATGGTCAGGGAAACCCGGTTCTTGTAAACGCAGCTGTCGCTTGTCGCAATCGATGAGTGCCTGGTACCTCGTGAGCCAGTTCATGCCCAGTACCACGTCGTACTCCTTCAGGGGGATTACCACCAGATCCCAAGGGCATGCCAGCCGCCCTAGCTTAATCGGGCAGGCGGTCACAACGCTGACCGCCTCCAAGGTCCCTCCCGCCGTTCGCACCACCAAGGAAATTTGGAGGGGTGTCTCCTCGAGACCATACAAAAACACGAAGTCACGGGAAATAAAAGAGTGTGTTGCTCCGGTGTCGAAAAGAGTTCTTGCACGGGAATTTGAAACGGAAGTAGTACCTGCAAGTGTGTCCTCCGGCGGATCTGCCTCCTGGCGGGTCATTGAGAAGACTCTCCCGCCTGGTTGTGGCCGCCTGTCCTCCTCGTGCCGTGGTGCAGGGGGTCTAGACGTCGACGTCATAGGAGCCTTCCCCCGCCCCGAGAGCTGTGGCGTGGGCGTGGAAGCTGCAGAGGACGCAGATCCCCCGCCTAAGGGGCAGTTGCGGCGGAAGTGCCCCCGCTTGCCGCACCTGAAGCAGTGGTCGCCTCTTTGGGGGCACTCTCCCGGAATGTGCCCTCCCCCGCATATGACACAAGGCCTATTCCCCGGCCTCTGCCCTCCAGCTGGCGCGCTCCGGGACCCCGCCTGTGGTCTCCACCGTTTGGGGGCCCCGCCCCCACTCCAAGAGCCTCCCCCCGAGTTCTGGTGTTGCCGCTTCCGGTCCTCCAATCGCGTCGAGTTCTCCCTCCTGGCGCGGGTGACCGCAAAGCCACGTTCCACCGTAGTGGCTCTGTCGACCACTTTCTGAAAGGTGTGCAGTTCAGCTGCTTGTACTACCTCGAAGATATTGCTCCGCAGGCCATCCACAAAAAGTTGCGCCTTGTGAGCCTCGTCCCTTATGACGAACGGGACGCAGTTTGCTAGTCGGACGAACTCCCGCTGGTACTCCATGACCGTCCGGTTCCCCTGCTGGATGTGGTTCAAGTCATCCTCCAGCTTCTTCTTGACACTGTTGGTGAAGAAGGCCCCGAACAGCTCCTGCTTGAAGGTTGTCCAGGACGGAAGTGCGGTACCCTTAGCAGGATCGGGGCGTACCGTCTTCCACCACAAGCGGGCGTTCCCCTCCAAGCAGTGGACTGCTAGGGGAACCCGCTCGTCATCCTCCATGAGTAGGTCTTCGAAAAGTTTCTCCATCGACCCCACCCATTTCTCGACGACCCACGGATCGGTCGTGTCCCCTTCGAACGTGGGTGGGTCGTATTTCTTGAAGTCTTTCAGGTTGGCCCGCACCCGATCCCGCTCAGTCATCACAACCGTCCCCTCCCTCGCGGCGGCGGCAGCCACGGCAGGGGCAGGTGTGACTACAGTCTCCTCCAGAGTAACCCTGCTGGATGTCCCCGGCGTCGGTCCCGTAGCCGCCGCCGGCGGTGGTGCTGTCGGTGGTGCCGCGGCCGGTGGTGGTGCTGTCGGTGGTGCCGCGGCCGGTGGTGTCGACCCTTGTGGGGGAACCGGGGTGACCGTCACCGTTGCGGCCTGCTGCTGTTGCGTCAACTGACGCACGTGCTCAGTGAGGTTGGCCAGATTCCCTGCCATCTCCCGCAATTGCTGCCGCAGGAGCTGGTTCTCCGCGGCCGTCGACGTCGTCGCGTCTGCTTCTGCGTCCCCGGCCGATGATCTAGTACGGGCCATGTCTGTCACAAATCACCAGAGTCAACTTTAGGCTACCCTACTAACAACGACCAAAAAGTGAGAGAAATGACTCAACATTTTCCCTCCCCCCCTCGGTCACTCACGTTCTACAATCCTATGCCCTACCCATTTCATTTATGTGTAGGCCAGTGAGGTGTTCCCACGGATGTCGGCATTAACTGTTGTGATTGAAAGAATGGTCTCTGATACCATTTAATCTGTCACGCCCCGGGGGTTTTGTTTTAGCGGAAACGATTCATAGAAAAGTCAACATTTGACGTGTAAATTTTTTGTTGTAAAAGCGTAACCCCTCTCCCCCGGCGCATGCCCAGACCCGCCACATATACAGGATCACTCTGCAAACGGACAGAGTCTCCCCTGTATGTGCACGGCGTAGCATTCAGTACATGTTCAAACATACACAACCTTTCAATCAGAACAATTATTAACATACAACCAGCATTCTAACTTATTTAAAATATATGGCCGTTCAGTTTGGAAAGGATAAATCCACAGTTTTAAAAAGAGCGCCTACCCGGTGCTTATGTTTTGAAAGCGAGTTTCGAAATCAGCATAAAACCACAAGGTTTTGAAAACGGTGCCCACCCGACACCAAGTTTTGAAATCCCTTTTTGAAATCCATAAATCCACAGGGTTTGAAACCAGTGCCCACACGACACTTCTATTTTAAAAACGGTTTTCGCAATCCTTTCTTTTTCTTTTATCTTTTTTTTTTCATTTTCAAATGGCCAATAACATTCAAAAGGGAGAGTAATGCATAAGAGGATAACAAAAAAAAACAACTCATACCGACATCCACGCCGACCCCACGAGGGTATCGAGAACCTCTCACATAACTACAACGTAAATGGAATGCTAGAAAGAAAAGGAAATACAGTCCGGGGTCCCCAGCGACCCAGCTGCTCCTGCCCCGTCCTCACCACCGCCTATGTCTCCCCCCGTCTGAACCCTGTCACAAAGTGGGAAGTCAGTGACGTAAAAGTACTAGAGCAGGAGAATATAATAAAACAAACCGTGAAGACAACCGGAGCAACCACCCCCCCCCCTCAAGGAGGAAGGGCAACCTGTACACCTGTATCCTGTAATACCCGGACACGTCGGACAACTAAACCGACGGCCCATACCGTACCTGCAGAAACCCGACCACGTCGGACAACTAAACCGACGGGTCGCACCGCTCGCACCTCGGCGCCTCAACCCCACCACTAATAAGGGGCCCCACTACGTCACCTCGTGGGTATACACGGGTCAGAGACCACTTTTCCGGAAAAGCGCACCCTTTGCGGTGGCCAAACCGCGGGTGCGCGTGTGGCAACCTCGAGCCAAGTAACCGTAACCACCATCATGTCAGCATCATAATATAAATAACAAAAGTAATGCGGTAAAGTGCATAATTGAAAAACAAGGTAATAATACGCGCACTCGACGGTGGCCCGCCGACATATAGTGATTAAAAGAGAACAACCATCGGTAACCAACGCTAAACGCTATAGGGAACTCACTAACATGCATAAGTTATCGCCCATCGTCATTTAACCCCAGTACACTAAGAATGGACCCCGTCCCATACGATAGAATTTAGAGGCTAGGACAAAGTAAATACAACCCACCTGTCACTTGTAGCGGTCAAGGTTCGACTTTCCTCGCGTCCCGACACGCTCGTCCGGCTCACACACCTGCCGCACGGGGAAATCAGCGCTTAGATTTTAGGGAAATTTAAAGAAGACGAGAACCCGACCCTCCGTCTAACCCGGTTCGCGGCACCCCGCCCGCGCACGAGACCGCGCGCGTGCCCAGCCCCGTGCGGGTCACCCCCCGCACGCAGGGCTGGGCGCAGGCCCGGCCCCGTGCGGGTCACCCCCCGCACGCAGGGCTGGGCGCAGGCCCGGCCCCGTGCGGGTCACCCCCGCACGTGCGGCTCACCCCCGCACCGTGCGGGTCACCCCCGCACGCGGGGCTGGGCGTGAGCCCGGCCCCGTGCGGGTCACCCCCCCCCCCCCCCCCGCACGCAGGGCTGGGCGCAGGCCCGGCCCCGTGCGGGTCACCCCCGCACGTGCGGCTCACCCCCGCACCATGCGGGTCACCCCCGCACGCGGGGCTGGGCGTGAGCCCGGCCCCGTGCGGGTCACCCCCGCACGTGCGGCTCACCCCCGCACCGTGCGGGTCACCCCCGCACGCGGGGCTGGGCGTGAGCCCGGCCCCGTGCGGGTCACCCCCGCACGTGCGGCTCACCCCCGCACCGTGCGGGTCACCCCCGCACGCGGGGCTGGGCGTGAGCCCGGCCCCGTGCGGGTCACGGGAACGCCGGCCTGGGGTGGGGAGGTGGTCTTCGCACATGCGGCGGATTCCGGAAGATCCGTCGCCTGTGCCATCCCCTTGCCGATCGGGACAATCAAGAATCCAAAAAGAAACTAAAAGAAAACCTCCGTCTCACCTCGGTTTCGACGACGATGATTGGGAAGGGAGGGATCGTCTCACGCTCGCTTGCCAAGTTCCGTGGGGAGGGGGGATCGTCCTTTCCTTCTCCTTGGTTCCGTACCGTCTCGCAGGAAAACGGGGTTCTTCTCCCACGCGCTCCGATGGGGAACTTGCGTTGTGCGGGACGAGCAGAGTGGGAAAAAGGGAAAACCTAAGTCTTCTCACACAAAATTGAATCAGTCGGTCTAAGCGGGGCGGGGGAAAAATAAAGGGGGACCTAAATCCCCAAATAAAAGAAATCGAGTCCGAACCTGATTTACCTCGAAAAGCGTGCTAAACGCCTGAACCGCTAAGCGATCTTCCGGAATTTATTCCGGGAGATTCCGGAGTCGGAATCCAAAACCGATCGCGCCGCCGGTCTCCGTTTCGCGAGCTTTATTATCCAAAAATACCCGCGAGCCCCGACGGTGTCACGCCCCGGGGCGATACTGCGCCCCGGCTCGCCAACAGATCCGCCGCCCGTACGGGAAGCCCCGTATAGGCGTAGCGACTAACCTGCAAAGAAACATCTACACTAGCAGATATCAGAGCTGAAAGAGAAAAGCTGGAAAGAAATACATAAAATAAGACTACAACTTTTAAATATACAGACCATCCTCACCAGAATACAGGAGTCTCTCATAAAAGCAGGAAAGGAAGGTACAACTCAAAACCTCACTACAAAAGTCACTCGACATAACACACACCAAAATGGAACTGGGGTACATCTACTCACACACAGAAGACGACAGGAGGGGATCTATCTCGCGACGCCCTTACCTCGGTCAGAAGGAGCTGGATCAGCAACAGGAGCTGCAGGAACTGGAGCAGAAGTCCCTGGGGAGAAAACACCACGACGGGTGTGAGAACTACATCCCACAGTAGTTCTCAGTGGGTGCCGCCAACAAGCCCGACGGTCTGCCCACTAAGTCTACCAGAGGCAAAAGTAACATATGCAGTGCTATAAGGAGAGCTAGGAAAGGTAACTCTACAGCTACTATGCCTCTATCTAGATGCTCAAAAGTGGAACAGAAAGAACATAATGCCACAACTAACTCTCATCCCTGATCACCCAATCAAAACTGACTGCCACAACGGGTCCAGTCAAACCTGCGCCAACCTACTGCCGTTACGTCCCGGAGGAGCGGACTTACGTAGGGCGTCCGTGGCTGCCAACGAAAGCACAGCCAGAGGGACCACTGCGACGACAAGTCGCTAAAGAACATCTCAAACTCACACCGTGTCACGCCCCGGGGGTTTGTTTTAGCGGAAACGATTCATAAAAGCCGAATATTTGACGCGTAAATTTTTTTTTGTTTAAAAGAGAACCCCTCTTCCCCGGCGCGTGCCCAGACCCGCCACACGTACAGGGTCACTCTGCAACCGGACAGAGTCTCCCCTGTACGTGCACGGCGTAGCGTTCAGTACATGTTCCAACATACACAACCAATCAAACACCACAGTTGTTCACAAGCAACCAGTATTCTAAACTAATAAAAGAAGAACGTATGGCCGATCAATTTGGAAAGGATAAATCCACAGTTTTGAAATCCCTTTTGCAATCCATAAATTCACAGGGTTTTGAAACCAGTGCCCACACGACACTTAGATTTTAAAAACGGTTTTCGCAATCTTTTCCTTGGCTTCTGCCTTCTTGATTTTCAAATGGCCGATAGAAATAAAAGGGAAAGATATTCCACTAGGGGCACTAAATGTAGCCCGTACCGACATCCATGCCGACCCCACGAGGGTATCGCGAACCACTCACATGACTACAGAGTAATGAAAAGCGAGAATAAAAGAATAGATACAGTCCAGGGTCCCCAGCGACCCAGCTGCTCCTGTCCCGTCCTCACCGCCGCCTACCTCCCTCCCTGTCTGGACCCTGTCACGAAGTGGGATGTCAGTGACGCAGAAACAGTAAGCAGGAGAATATAGTAAAACAAACCGTGAAGACAACTGGAGCAACCATCCTCCCAAGGAGGAAAGGCAACCTGTACACCTGCATCCTGTAATACCCGGCCGCGTCGGTCCACTACCGACGGCCCCATACCGTACCTGCAACACCGCGACCGCGCCGGACAACTAAACCGGCGGGTCGCTCCGCTCGCACCTAGGCGCCTCAACCCCACAGCTAATAAGGGGCCCCCACTACGTCACCTCGTGGG
Organism: Tillandsia leiboldiana; assembly: GCA_029204045.2. NCBI lineage: Eukaryota > Viridiplantae > Streptophyta > Magnoliopsida > Poales > Bromeliaceae > Tillandsia > Tillandsia leiboldiana. The sequence continues at coordinate 49,492,378 of CM055063.1, read as the reverse complement.
TAAACACGGGTTCTACGACCTCTTTTCCGGAAAAGCGCACCCTCTGCGGTGGCCAAACCGCGGGTGCGCGTGTGGCAACCTCGAGCCAAGTAACCGTAACCACCATCATGTCAGTATCACAATAAGAATAGTAAGAGTAATGAGGTAAATGAGGTAAAGTGCATAATCGAAAACAAGGTAATACTGCGCGCACTCGAAGGTGGCCCGCTGACATATATGGGATGAAAAAGAAGAACACCGTCGGCAATCGACGCTAGTCATTATAGCGAACCCACTAACATGCATAAGCTATCACCCGTCATTATGTAACCCCAGTACACTTAGAATAGACCCCGTCCAATAAGATAGAATTTAGAGGCTAGGAATAAAGTAAAAACAACCCACCTGAATGAAGGCCGATCCCGAACTCCCGCTAGATTACCGGGAGGCTGGTGCTGAACTGCTGGGCCCTGAACAGAGACTGTAGTCAGAACTAGACTCACATATACCCGTCCCGACGACACGACAGTAACGGAGTGTTTATACGGGCAATATTGCCGATTTACCGCACAGAATCTAACTCTCGATCAATGAGGACCTACTGAACTCTAACAAGATGCCTAGTAGGCGTGTAAACGCTGTCTAAGGACAGCCAGCAAGTCCGAATCGCATGTTAGTCCAAAATGTAATTTAATTTGCCTAGAGCTATTGCATTAACCCAAAGTTTCGACTCGTTCTCAAAATCCGGGAGTCCAAAAGCTGCGCCGTAACTTTCAGCGCGTTTGTTATGACGAGACGACCGCCGTGCTCACAGAATTGGACTGCCACGGTTCCCGAGAATACAGTTGGCCCATAAACCTTTTTGTGTCCAATTCGCAACTATGCTAGTACACAACCTAGACTTGATCAAATCTAAAGTTAGATGGAGCATCATGTTAAGCACGTACTGTGGACAGTGGGGCTCACCTGAGGGGGGGCCGGAGGTCGGCCGGAACAGTGGCCGGAGCAACACCCAAGAATGGCTCAAGCTCGGTTTTGGGTGATCTTGGTGCAACCAGGTTCCGACCTGTTTCAAGGGTGAGCATAGGTTAGAGGAGGTTCCCAGAAGAAGTTTAGTCCATGTGGGGTCGAGCCCCGGCGGCCGGAGGCGACGGCGGCCGGAGATGAGCCCGAGAAGATGGTTTCGGGTGCAACTGCGGGAATCAAGAACCCGACGTTAGGATTCCCATGCAACACCACCATTGGTCACGAAATGATGAGAGGGGCCTACCTGCACCGTTTCCGGAGGTCTGGAGTCGCCGGCGGCGCGCGGCGGCGGAGCTCCGGTGAAGCTCTAAGGCCTCTAATGGCAGATTCCGGCGAGGTAGCTCCGGGCCGGTGGGACATGGACCAGAAGACCCCTATCGGTTACAGGAGTCTTGGTGCAGTGGTGGCCGACGCCGGAAGGCAGCGGCGGCGCCGGGCGGCGACGATCGGCGGAGGTGCCAACAACCCGGTTCCTAGGGCAACTTCGTTTGGGCTCGATCCTCAATCGATCCGCTTCCTGCTTCGTGGGGATGTTGCAGTCACCGAGAGGAGCCGATCCAACGGTTCTGATCGAGCGCTTGATGGCCGGATCACGCCGGCGCGCGAGGTCGGACGGAAAACGATAATTCCGGCAGCTAGCTCTCCGGCCGGTCAACCAGGGCACCGGGGACCGCGGGGCTGCACCAGGGTGATCCTTGGGATGTCAATAACACAGTGCTAGGGTCCCCGAAACGAAACAAGAACAAAACTTCCATACTTGCCTTCGCCGGAGACTAGGAAAAAGGAGGAGAGGTCCCGCGGCGGCGCACGGCGGCGGTCGGGGGCAGGTCCAACACAGGTCGGCTGCGGCTTCCGGGAGGACTCCACTGGACGTGATTTTGATCGCCAAAGACCTTGTTGGTTGCCTTCCTCTCCAAGAACCGAGGTCAAGAGCTTCTTGGTCTCCCTTTTTCCGGCAAGGGGAGGCGGCGGCCGGTGCGGGGAGGGCTCCAGGAAGCAAGGCAGCGAGGAGGAGGGTTGTTGAGAAGCGGCTAGGGCAGAGCTCTTGCGTGGGTTTTCTTGAAAACCCTAGCTCGGTGTGAATGCCTCTATATAGCAATATGCATAATTGCATTTCAGCCCTTCAAGCCCTTTTAATAGCTATTAGGTCCACTACGGTAGCTATACTTTGCACTTAAGTCCTTATCTAAGAATTGGCACGCAAATCGAGGCAACTTCAATGGGGTTTTATGTGAAATTATCCACTTTTTTGCCTTATTTCACGCATTTCGAGGCGATCTGGTCGTCGAAACGGAAAATGGACTGCGCCATTGCGTTCAGAACATCGGAGCCGTTCAAATCGACTACCTGAAATGCTATGTTCGGATTCCGAACAGTGAATTAGTCAACGTTGTATTCGTCAGGTCCCGAAAATCAGGGTTACTGTTCATATACAGTAATTCACTTAAGCGACCTCTGCGCAGACCACTGTTATATTGGTCGCGGTAATTGCCCGCTTCTTCGCTGAATTTTGGAAGATCCGACCGTCAGATCGAAAAGTGCTGAATATAAATCTCACTCAGTTCGACGAGACGATCGCAACGGTCAACTCGGATTTCCAAGATCATGTCCGGATTGGAAAGTAGCCTTTTTGTCTCGTAAAACGTGCAACTCGCACACTGGCAATTGACTAGATAAATCAACATAGGTCTTTTGAATTCAAAAACCAGGTCAAAATTCACTTTTAGACTATTTATTAAAATAAAATATTTAGAGTTTTTACATCACTTACAACTTAAAAGAAGTTTCGTCCCCGAAACTTACAACTTAAAAGAAGTTTCGTCCCCGAGACTTACAACTTAAAAGTTTCATTCCCGGAGCTTACCGCCTGAAGTCATACTCTATGAAAATGCTCAGAAAGTTTAATCGAGGGCTACAAGTCAGTCGCAAGGTATCTACAACTCTAAGGCTACTAATTTAGACCCAATCTGGTACTCCTCATTATAGGGCAGAGTATTTCCTCAGTTCTTTCGACCGTCCGTTGCCTGTAGCCAACGTGCTTACCAAAAGAACAGCGGAATACTAAAGGTTTGTCGCCAACAACAAGTTGGGGACGCAACTCCTACCAGAAGGTATATCACATACTTCCCAACACAATCTCAGTGCCAAAACATAACCTTTATCGAGGGTTACTACCGCCTCGCGGTCATGAACATCGCCATGACTACCACTTAGGTGAGTCCACGTCGATCCACAAAACCTGGGCGAAAGGTGGGGTCATTTTGCATCGGAGACTGTGCAATTCACGCACCGGTATGCGATTTGCTAAGGTTAGATTGGCTCCCTCGCCTGTAAGCACACCGGACCGGAACGGTCGACGAAACGAGAGGTAGAGCTACAGGCAGGAGGGCTCGCAAGGGTCTGGTAGGGTCGGGTTGCTCCGGCCCAAACGGAGCTTCTATGAAGCCGAGGGAAGGGAAGGTAAACGGAAAAAGGAAAAGTAGAAAACAAAGAGAGATAAGTACCTGTCATTCCCTATTTCGGGACGACGCGTCGTCTGCCGGGGCGGCCGGGGGCGTCCGCCCACAATCCTTGGGCCAGCGTCGCACCGCGTGTTGGGGTGGGGGTTTGCTGTCTAAAGAGTCTGCACATCGCTGGTCGTCGGGCGAGCCCTTTGTCTGCACGGGGGCCGCCGCGCTCTTTGTTCTTCTTGGCGGTGGTGGCACGGCGGCGGAGGCGGGGGTGGGCCCTTGAGGGCAGGAGAGGTGATTGTGATCTGGCAAGCCGCACCGGTTACAATAGTGGTACCTCCAAGTGCATTCCGTCACTGGGTGCGCGCCCTTGCAGATGACGCAGGATCCCGGTTGCGCGTGCGCGCTCCCCTTAAGCCCTCGTTCGACCTTCGGTGCTTGTGTCGGGCGTGGATTAGGTCGGCTCTCTGGATCGGTGCCCCCTTGAGGGGTGGAGGCGGCGGTTCCCTTGGGCTCAACATGTCGCGGCGCCGGGGGTCTTCTGACAGACGGCTTCAGAGGGCACTCATACCGCGTGTGGCCCGGCTTGCCACATCGGAAGCAGTGTCCGTCCCGCCACGGGCAGCTCGTTATGAGGTGTGCATTGCCGCATATGACGCACGGTTTCGGTGGCTTAGGTCTCTCCTCCGTCGTCTGCCCGAGGTTCTGCCCGGCTCTCGGGCGTTTGCTCGCCCGGCCCCTCCGATGGGGGTCCCCGGCCGACTCGGGGTAAGAGCATTCCTGCCGGGCGCACTCTGCGTTGGTGTGCACGGTCAGGTTAGCAGCCTCCTGGACGGCGGGAGGGCCCGTCGGTGGCATCCCGGGAGTGGCAACGCTTCTGCTGCCGCCCCGGAACCGGTCGACGCCCTCGAGTTCCTGTGTCAGCATGCTCAGGCGCTCCGCGAGAGTCAGCAGTTGCCCAGCCACGTCGCGCAGCTGGTTGCGGAGCAGGCGATTGGCTTCGTCGGCGATGTCCATTTCCGTCGTCGGTTGCTGGCTGAGTCGGCCCTCGATCTGTATGCACACAAAGAAGGTCGGCTTTAGTCTTTGCTAATCATCAACGGTACATCGCACCACTTAGCGAGGGAAAGGACTCGGACTCTGACTCTGCGTCCCCGGCCGATGATCTAGTACGGGCCATGTCTGTCACACATCACAAGAGTCAACTTTAGACTACCCTACTAACAACAACCATAAAGTGAGAGAAAGGACTCAACATTTCCCCCCCCCCCCCCCTCGGTCACTCACGTTCTACAGTCCTATGCCCTACCCATTTCATTCGTATGTAGGCATGTGAGGGTTGTCCACGGATGTCGGCACTAACTGTTGTGATTGAAAGAATTCTCTGATACCATTTAATCTGTCACGCCCCGGGGGTTTGTTTTAGCGGAAACGATTCATAAAAGCCGAATATTTGACGCGTAAATTTTTTTTTGTTTAAAAGAGAACCCCTCTTCCCCGGCGCGTGCCCAGACCCGCCACACGTACAGGGTCACTCTGCAACCGGACAGAGTCTCCCCTGTACGTGCACGGCGTAGCGTTCAGTACATGTTCCAACATACACAACCAATCAAACACCACAATTGTTCACAAGCAACCAGTATTCTAAACTAATAAAAGAAGAACGTATGGCCGATCAATTTGGAAAGGATAAATCCACAGTTTTGAAATCCCTTTTGCAATCCATAAATTCACAGGGTTTTGAAACCAGTGCCCACACGACACTTAGATTTTAAAAACGGTTTTCGCAATCTTTTCCTTGGCTTCTGCCTTCTTGATTTTCAAATGGCCGATAGAAATAAAAGGGAAAGATATTCCACTAGGGGCACTAAATGTAGCCCGTACCGACATCCATGCCGACCCCACGAGGGTATCGCGAACCACTCACATGACTACAGAGTAATGAAAAGCGAGAATAAAAGAATAGATACAGTCCAGGGTCCCCAGCGACCCAGCTGCTCCTGTCCCGTCCTCACCGCCGCCTACCTCCCTCCCCGTCTGGACCCTGTCACGAAGTGGGATGTCAGTGACGCAGAAACAGTAAGCAGGAGAATATAGTAAAACAAACCGTGAAGACAACTGGAGCAACCATCCTCCCAAGGAGGAAAGGCAACCTGTACACCTGCATCCTGTAATACCCGGCCGCGTCGGTCCACTACCGACGGCCCCATACCGTACCTGCAACACCGCGACCGCGCCGGACAACTAAACCGGCGGGTCGCTCCGCTCGCACCTAGGCGCCTCAACCCCACAGCTAATAAGGGGCCCCCACTATGTCACCTCGTGGGTAAACACGGGTTCTACGACCTCTTTTCCGGAAAAGCGCACCCTCTGCGGTGGCCAAACCGCGGGTGCGCGTGTGGCAACCTCGAGCCAAGTAACCGTAACCACCATCATGTCAGTATCACAATAAGAATAGTAAGAGTAATGAGGTAAATGAGGTAAAGTGCATAATCGAAAACAAGGTAATACTGCGCGCACTCGAAGGTGGCCCGCTGACATATATGGGATGAAAAAGAAGAACACCGTCGGCAATCGACGCTAGTCATTATAGCGAACCCACTAACATGCATAAGCTATCACCCGTCATTATGTAACCCCAGTACACTTAGAATAGACCCCGTCCAATAAGATAGAATTTAGAGGCTAGGAATAAAGTAAAAACAACCCACCTGAATGAAGGCCGATCCCGAACTCCCGCTAGATTACCGGGAGGCTGGTGCTGAACTGCTGGGCCCTGAACAGAGACTGTAGTCAGAACTAGACTCACATATACCCGTCCCGACGACACGACAGTAACGGAGTGTTTATACGGGCAATATTGCCGATTTACCGCACAGAATCTAACTCTCGATCAATGAGGACCTACTGAACTCTAACAAGATGCCTAGTAGGCGTGTAAACGCTGTCTAAGGACAGCCAGCAAGTCCGAATCGCATGTTAGTCCAAAATGTAATTTAATTTGCCTAGAGCTATTGCATTAACCCAAAGTTTCGACTCGTTCTCAAAATCCGGGAGTCCAAAAGCTGCGCCGTAACTTTCAGCGCGTTTGTTATGACGAGACGACCGCCGTGCTCACAGAATTGGACTGCCACGGTTCCCGAGAATACAGTTGGCCCATAAACCTTTTTGTGTCCAATTCGCAACTATGCTAGTACACAACCTAGACTTGATCAAATCTAAAGTTAGATGGAGCATCATGTTAAGCACGTACTGTGGACAGTGGGGCTCACCTGAGGGGGGGCCGGAGGTCGGCCGGAACAGTGGCCGGAGCAACACCCAAGAATGGCTCAAGCTCGGTTTTGGGTGATCTTGGTGCAACCAGGTTCCGACCTGTTTCAAGGGTGAGCATAGGTTAGAGGAGGTTCCCAGAAGAAGTTTAGTCCATGTGGGGTCGAGCCCCGGCGGCCGGAGGCGACGGCGGCCGGAGATGAGCCCGAGAAGATGGTTTCGGGTGCAACTGCGGGAATCAAGAACCCGACGTTAGGATTCCCATGCAACACCACCATTGGTCACGAAATGATGAGAGGGGCCTACCTGCACCGTTTCCGGAGGTCTGGAGTCGCCGGCGGCGCGCGGCGGCGGAGCTCCGGTGAAGCTCTAAGGCCTCTAATGGCAGATTCCGGCGAGGTAGCTCCGGGCCGGTGGGACATGGACCAGAAGACCCCTATCGGTTACAGGAGTCTTGGTGCAGTGGTGGCCGACGCCGGAAGGCAGCGGCGGCGCCGGGCGGCGACGATCGGCGGAGGTGCCAACAACCCGGTTCCTAGGGCAACTTCGTTTGGGCTCGATCCTCAATCGATCCGCTTCCTGCTTCGTGGGGATGTTGCAGTCACCGAGAGGAGCCGATCCAACGGTTCTGATCGAGCGCTTGATGGCCGGATCACGCCGGCGCGCGAGGTCGGACGGAAAACGATAATTCCGGCAGCTAGCTCTCCGGCCGGTCAACCAGGGCACCGGGGACCGCGGGGCTGCACCAGGGTGATCCTTGGGATGTCAATAACACAGTGCTAGGGTCCCCGAAACGAAACAAGAACAAAACTTCCATACTTGCCTTCGCCGGAGACTAGGAAAAAGGAGGAGAGGTCCCGCGGCGGCGCACGGCGGCGGTCGGGGGCAGGTCCAACACAGGTCGGCTGCGGCTTCCGGGAGGACTCCACTGGACGTGTTTTTGATCGCCAAAGACCTTGTTGGTTGCCTTCCTCTCCAAGAACCGAGGTCAAGAGCTTCTTGGTCTCCCTTTTTCCGGCAAGGGGAGGCGGCGGCCGGTGCGGGGAGGGCTCCAGGAAGCAAGGCAGCGAGGAGGAGGGTTGTTGAGAAGCGGCTAGGGCAGAGCTCTTGCGTGGGTTTTCTTGAAAACCCTAGCTCGGTGTGAATGCCTCTATATAGCAATATGCATAATTGCATTTCAGCCCTTCAAGCCCTTTTAATAGCTATTAGGTCCACTACGGTAGCTATACTTTGCACTTAAGTCCTTATCTAAGAATTGGCACGCAAATCGAGGCAACTTCAATGGGGTTTTATGTGAAATTATCCACTTTTTTGCCTTATTTCACGCATTTCGAGGCGATCTGGTCGTCGAAACGGAAAATGGACTGCGCCATTGCGTTCAGAACATCGGAGCCGTTCAAATCGACTACCTGAAATGCTATGTTCGGATTCCGAACAGTGAATTAGTCAACGTTGTATTCGTCAGGTCCCGAAAATCAGGGTTACTGTTCATATACAGTAATTCACTTAAGCGACCTCTGCGCAGACCACTGTTATATTGGTCGCGGTAATTGCCCGCTTCTTCGCTGAATTTTGGAAGATCCGACCGTCAGATCGAAAAGTGCTGAATATAAATCTCACTCAGTTCGACGAGACGATCGCAACGGTCAACTCGGATTTCCAAGATCATGTCCGGATTGGAAAGTAGCCTTTTTGTCTCGTAAAACGTGCAACTCGCACACTGGCAATTGACTAGATAAATCAACATAGGTCTTTTGAATTCAAAAACCAGGTCAAAATTCACTTTTAGACTATTTATTAAAATAAAATATTTAGAGTTTTTACACACCGGTACACAACCCGGTCTCGCCTACTCCGGAGTGGCCCTCGAGGGGAGCGACCCGCTCGAGTCAAAGTAACCCATAAGTATCACTGTATAGTATCACTGTAAAGCTCAAATGTGGCTCATGCAGGCTATGATCCAATCCTCGATCAATAAGATCGACTACCAAACAAATCACTGACTCACACACCAGCTGGAATCTACGCAGCTGAAACCCACTGTCACTCTGACAGTTTCCAAGAACCCAGATCTACCATCACTATCACTCTCCCAAAGAAATCAAATCTACAGACTGCTATCAACTCCACTCGGTCCCCAGACACGAGTGCAAAAGCATCCCACAACCGACCGACCTCTCGGCCCACAACACGGGCGAGGAAAAGCTAAGTCCATAGTGAAATGAAGTATCGTGATGTGGAATGTCTAGAGCAATAAAAACCTAGCCCAAGTTGGAGTTTTTCTACAGACTGGCTGAACATGATACATATGACAGGGGTGCTAGGTCAAATTCCAAGATTTCATTACTTAACATAGTGCAGGAATCAAAAGATTCAACAACTGATATACAAGATACAACATACAGTTTTACACATGCTAATACTCCAATTTCTAACATGCATGATCCTACACACATAGAATTAGTACACAGTCCAGAGTTCTTGGAAGCAAGGTCACCCACCTGAAAGTGCTAACTGTCCAAAATCGCACAGCTGAGAAAGCCCACAACTGTCAAATCACAAATCCCACCAAGCCAACATCACGGTAGAAGTGCTCACAAACTCCTGGGTACAAACATACACCAAAATTACACTTTAATTCACACAAATTCCACATTCCCCAAAATCTGCGGTGAACAGTCCCACTAACACGAAATTTTCACCTGAAAAACTTCCTCCAAAAATTCCAATAAAAATATGACGGCGATCCTCGCGAAGAGTAGATGTCGATAGAGTCCTGAAACGTCGAATTCCGATGTCCGGATGAGGAGATAAAAATCCGACAAGTAGGTGCTGTCCAAATCAATCAACAGTCGCAAAGGGGGTTAAAAATGTACCCAGAACCCCAAGAAAAGCTCGGATCCAGAAAAAGTGTCCAACACGAAAAATGTAGATTTACCTCTTACGAAACCGTCACCGTAGAAATCGTCCAAAAATAATGTCGGGGTAGCCCGGTAGACCTCCCGGACTAAACTGCGACGGAAATGGGCCTCCAACAGTAGATCGTCGCTCCGCACCCCGATGCAGAAGTCGCCGTCGTCGCGGCCCCCAAAAATTCTGAATTTCCGCCAAGAGATGCACAAGAGGGAGAGGAAGAGAATTGGTGAAGGGCTCCAAGCGAAAAGCTTTCGGGAAAAGCTTCAAAACGAGGCCCCTTGAGGCCTTTTTATAGGCCTCACCCGAAACAGCCCGGAAAAACAAGTCAATGGGCTTTGGGCCCAAAATTTCGGGCGCTCGGAACATTCGGGCGGCTACAGTGTTGGGCCGGGCCCAACACTGTTCACGCCCGAATCCACCAGGAGCCGCCACGTGGCCCACCGAACAGTAAACAGCTGTTCGGCCCACCCGCTGGCTGCCACGTGGCCCGCCCCCGCACAGTGAGGCGGTTGGCGCCCGCCAATCAGCGGGCGACACGTGTCCACCCCGGTTGACCCGCTGACCGGTCGGCGGCCGCGCCGGGCGCGCGGCATGGCCCCGACGTGGGCACGCGCCCCGAGGCACCGACCCCGACTCCGTGCGCCGCGCACGGTGCGCCCGCGAACCAGAGGGCGACACGTGTCCCCTACACCCGGTCCACGCATCAACTGGAATTCAGTGGACCGCGCCGCATGCACCGACCAACCGGAGGCTGCCACGTGGCCCCGCATTGGTCCATGCACCGCCGCGCTCACCCGGTAGACCGCGCGCCTTGCGCCCGCCAATCAGGCGGTGCCACGTGTCCATGCGCCGGGTCTGTGCACCCCGCCGCGCAGCTCTGTGGACCGCGCATCCTGAACCGACCAATGACAGGCCGCCACGTGGCATCCCGGCGGTCTACGGCCCCTCCCATGCACCATTTTCCACTGAAAACTTCCGGGAGTCCGTTTTTGGGCATCCGGACTCAGAAATAAACAAGCAAATAGCCGTTTTCAAGCGTTTTTCCGTGCTGAATCCATTTCCGACCTCTGTTGGGCCTAATTCTTTTCCGAAATTTCGGCAAACTCAGCCGAAGGCCTACACAGCTAATAATAACACACAGGGTCCATCTGTGGCATCCCATTGACGCACCATGGGCCAGATACACCAACGCTAGGTGCTCTAACAGTGGATTCATCGGAAGAACGCTGCATGGGAATTTGGGCCACTACAGACGGTCTGCCAAGAACGAAGGAAAAAGAATCACACCCCGGACCCCTTAGTCGGAAAAAGGTTTCAGTAAAAACGAAGAAGGGACCAAAAAGGAAAATAAACTCGCGGTTATTACAGTACTAGCATGCTTTATTTCAGTACCTACTTCTGCTCAGTTATATTTGATTATCACCATGATTGATTCTGATATTTCTGTACCCATATCTGCTCAGTTATATCGTTGATTTATTGATTATTCAGCTTTACCTATCGATCTATTTACTATCCGCAGATTATTGTATCCAGTAGGTACGATTAGCTATTTCTCGGCTCGTCGTGCCCACTGGGATACACTGTCGTTGTATCTCACACCCCCTGGGTGACTGTTTTTCAGGTCGTTCGGGTGTTGGGATGTCGGGACACGCTGGTGAGGCTGTTGCGTTAGTACCGACCATTATGTCACTAGTACATTTTATCTTCCGCATTTTGTTTAAAATATTGTAAAATGACTAATGTTGTATGCATAGTTTAGACTACTCTAGTATTGACTGTAAGTGCTTAGCCATGCATGTATAGGAAAGGCTCTGTCCCATTTGGACATGGAATTTACTATACATGTGGCGATCTGTTCACGCCTGAAATAATTTAAACTTTGATTTCAAAAAAAAAAATTTAGCCTGCTTTTCAAACCACGGGGCGTGACAAAACCGACGGGAGGTCTTCAGCAAAGTTGATCCCCACGCAGTGCTGCATCCATCTATCGATTTCGGGGATTTTAGGTGGCACGCTTATCGAGGTTTCCATTTTCTTGGCGCGTCGCGACATTCCTTCACCGGTGTTTCTCCCGTCGCGTTTCGGTGCGCGAGCTCCCCCGGCCTACTCCAACCACCTTTTCGAGCGATTTCTTCGCCGTTGGATCCGCGACAGGTAAGGCTACGATCTTGGTACTTTCAGCATTTCCTCGTTTTGCGCTTTTCGAGGAGTTCTTCCATGCTTACTGGGACCCTGGTTTTCTGTGAGGATTTCGAGGACAGCAGATTGATTCGGGGTTTTCTCCGCGCTCGGACATCGGATTGAGACGAGCCTTTGCACTTTTTGTATCTACTCGTCGCGAGGATTATCATAGTATTTTTCTTGGATTTTTCCAAGACCTTTCCGGAGGTATGGTTTTCTCCCTTCATCTGTGCATGGGATTACAGTTGTGTGGTTGTGAGGTTTTGCGCACCTGTGTTGTGGAATTTGTAACTTGGCCTACGGGTCTCAGAATTGGGCGTGCAGGTACCCGTTTCGAAGGTCTCGACGTGTGGATCGCTGTGGTATTTTTATTGGAATTTTTGGAGTTTGTTTTACAGGTGAAAATTTCACATTAAGAGGACTGTTCCAAGCAGAATTGTAAAACTTGGATTTTATGGAATTAAGTGTAACTTTGGGTTGTATTTTTGTACCCAGGAAGTATTGAACACTGCTCCTGTATTGTTGGATTGGTGGGTGAGTAGAGATAGCTGTTTTTGGGTATTCTCAGCTGTACGACTCCGGACAGTTAGCACCTTCTGGTGGGTGGCTTCGCTTTCAGGATCTATGGACTGTGCACTAATTCTATTGATATAGAACCATGCATGATAGTGATTGGACTTGGTAGCATGCTAGAATTTGAATGTTAACATTCTTTGTATTTATTTGATGATCTATGATCTCTTTTGCTTCCTACCACCTGTTAAATTATTGTTATCTTGGAACCTGACCTAGCACCCCCGTCATATGTTGCATGTGTAACCAGACCAGTAGAAAACCCTCACTTGGGCTAGGGTTATTTATGTTTAGACATCCACACATTATGTTTCATTCCTGGACTTAGTGTTATCCTCGCCCGGGTAGTGGGCCGAGCGGTCATGACTTCTTTTTAGTGTGGGATGCATTTGCACTCGTGCTTGGGATCAAAGTGGAGTCTGGTAGATGTAGTGGATCGCTTGTCTGCACCGAAAACCGTTTGGGGTAAACGGTGGTCCCGGGAGGTCTTGTTTTCCCCTGTTTGCGTTGTCGCCACTGTGTTAGTGGCAGTAGTTTACTAGTGTTAGCCGGACCTAGAACCCAAAACCCTTTTCGACATACACATGATTTTAGTCTACCAATGTTTTCTTCCAAGCATCGAAGGGCCGCTGGAGTCTGTTCTTGTTTGATTAGACAAAGGCATCAGCCCTTCGAGGTTTGGGTAAAACACTTGTTTTCTAACTGTTTTTCTAAAAAGAACTAAAAATCATTAAAAATGGATTTCTTCTCAAAACAAGATAGCTTTTCAAAAAGCGTACTACTTTTAATCCTCACCCTGTGTGGGTTGAGTGAAAATGGTTTTCAATAACAAATGTCACCCTTTTCCTGTAAATCTCCCCACTCGAAAGGATTCGAGTGGTCTGGGTTCTAGGGGTCGTTCCTTTGTTGGGACGAAAGCCACAGGGGCCGAGCCTGGAACCTGTTCTTGTTTGATAGGGTCGTAGGTGTAGGTCTCCCAGAACTTTCGGGCCCTATTGGTGTCTTCTGCGTTTTGTACCGAGATTGTTGTGTTCCCGAACTATAAGGGGGTCGGGAACTTCGATAGGCGGAGCCTAGTGTCTGTTCTTGTTTGATAGGGTTCTAAGCACCGGCCTATCGGGTTTCCGAACCCTTATGGTGTCGGTCTTTCCTGTGAGTTTAGTGTTCTGTTGTGGGAGCCGTCTGGTGGACGGTGGCCCCGGCTGTGTGGTTTTCCAGCCTGTGAGTGAGCGTTGGTGTTGTTAGTCGATCTTGTTGATCGTGGTTTGGACTATAGCCTGCATGAGCCATATTGAGCTCGACAGAGAAACGCGGATACTTTCCTCGGTGGGGTCGCGCCCCTCGAGTGCCACTCCGGAGTTGGGCCTATTACTTGCTATCGCGACTTGTCGACGCAGTCCCTCTGGCTGGGCCAGTTTTGGCAGTCACGGACACCCTACGGTAGACCCGTCCTGTTGAGGATGTGCGGCAGTAGGTGGGCGCAGGTTTGACTGGACCCTATGCGGCAGTCAGTGTAGATTGGGTGACTGTACTTTGGGAGTTAGTAGATGCATCATGTTTCCATCTGTTCCACTCCTTGAGCATCTAGGTAGAGGCATAGTAGCTGTAGAGTTACTTTTCCAGCCCTTTCATTTCAGTTTTATATTGTTATTTTATGCCTCTAGTAGACTTAGTGGGCAGACCGTCGGGCTTGTTGGCGGCACCCACTGAGAACTACTTGGGACGTAGTTCTCACACCCATTGTGGTGTCTTTTCCCACAGGGACTTCTACTCCTGTTCCTGCTGCTCCAATTGCTGATCCGGCTGATCGAGGTAAGGGAGTCGCGAGATAAATCCCTACCAGTCATCGTCGTCCAGAGAGTAGATGTACCCCTTTACTTTTTGAGAGTTCATGTTGAGAGACCTTTGTAGTGAGGTATAGAGTTGTATTTTATTTTACAGTTCGAGAGACTTATGTTTTGCGGAGGATTTTGAGTTTTATATATTTTCATTTTCAGCAGTTTCCTTTCAGCTCTGATATCTGTATAGTATAGTTGATCTTTTGCAGGTTAGTCGCTTCGCCTATACGGGGCTTCCCGTATGGGCGGAGGATCTGTTGGCGAGCCCGTGTCGCAGTTTCGATGCCGGGGCGTGACATTGAGCTTGACAGAGATGCGCCGATACTTTCCTCAGTGGGGTCGCGCCCCTCGAGTGCCACTCCGTAGCTGGGCCTGTTACTTTACTATCGCGACTTGTCGACGCAGTCCCTCTGGCTGGGCCAGTTTTGGCAGTCACGGACGCCCTACGGTACACCCGTCCTCTTGTGGATGTGTGGCAGTAGGTGGGCACAGGTTTGACTGGACCCTATGTGGCAGTCAGTGTAGATTGGGTGATTATATTTGAGAGTTAGTAGATGCATCATGTTTCCATCTGTTCCACTTCTTGAGCATTTAGATAGAGGCATAGTAGCTGTAGAGTTATTTTCCAGCTCCTTTCCTTTCAGTACTGCATTTGTTACTTTATGTCTCTAGTAGACTTAGTGGGCAGACCGTCGGGTTTGGTTGCGGTACCCACTGAGAACTACTGTGGGATGTAATTCTCACACCCGCCATGGTGATTTTTCCCCAGGGACCTACTTTCCAGTTGCTGATCCTTTTGTTGCTGATCGAGGCGAGGGAGTCGCGAGCTAGATCCCTACTTGTCTTTGGAGAGTAGGAGTAGCGGTACCCCTTCATCGGAGATATATTAGTACAGTCAGCAGTTGGTTTATTTGTTTTTACTTTTGAGAGACATTTGTATTGTGAGGATCTGACTTGTACTGAGAGCCTGTACACTGATATATTATTGGGTTTACCTCCATGTTTAGTTTTGGTTATTGTATTCTGAGGATATTGTATTTGATCGTATTTGGGAGATGGATATTGTATCTTTATTTTCAGTTGTACAGTGATGGGATTTTAGTCTTTCAGTAGTTTAATTTTCAGCTCTGATATCTGTATAGCTATAGTATCATTCTTTTTGCAGGTTAGACGCTTCGTCTATACGGGGTTTCCCGTATGGGCGGCGGATCTGTTGGCGGGCCCGGGTCGCAGTTTCGACCCCGGGGCGTGACAGTTCTTGGTTGGAGAAGATGGCTAGTTCTCTTGTTGATTCACAAGAAGCTCTAAAACAACAATGAAACCATAATGGAATCATTTAAATACTCCACTAATCCTATACAATCTACTAAAAGAGAACTCCTAGGTTTCTCTCATCTCTTTTCCATGGTTCTTTTGACCAAGAGAAAGAAATGGGAATGAAAAACCCATTTGTATGTGATCTAACTAGGAGAGGTTTTGATCTCTTTCTCTTCTATGAACAACTCTAAAAATGGGTAGAAACCCTATTTTGGACGTTTCCCCCAAAGTTTTGAACTCATGAAGAACCCCAAAAATGGAACCCTAACTCTAGAACTCACCTCTTGATGCTCTTGCACTAAGGAGATGAGAAGAAGAGGAAGATGAAGCTCCTCTTGAGTTCCTTCCAAGTTCTCCAAGCTCTTCTTGAAGCTCTACAGGCCTCGGCCACCAGAGAATGCTGCTGCTGCAGCTTGCTGTTCCTCTCTCTCTCTCTCTCTCTCACTCTCTTCCTTTCTCTCTTTCTTTCTTTTCCTGGTTCGAACAGAGAAGAGAGGAGGTGGGAGGGCTATTCAATGAGAGAGAGGGAGAGGAGTTAATGCTGTGCAGAGAGTAGTTGGGAATTCAGAGGGTGTGAAATTACCCTTTTGCCCCTACTTAAAACGAAAAATTACTTCACTACCCTTCAGTTCTAGAGGCTGAGTACCGGTACCCAAGCATAATCTTGCCCTGTGCAACACAGGGTACCGGTACCCACTTTAGTGTTCTGGTACCCAAGTCATTTGGGTTTGGGGTACCGGTACGCAATACTTAGTACCGGTACCCAGGGACTTAGAAACTTTTTTGCTATTTTTCCAAACCAAGAGCTCTTTGTCGGTTTGTCCTTTTAATTCGTTCCGGTACCCCCTTGTGCGTACCGGTACGCAATGCCCCAGAAACTTCATAATGCTGGAGCTTTCGATTTTCGACACCGTCGACTAACTTTTCGGTCCGAAAACTCTAGCTTCGATCCGAAACATCCCAAACTCATTTGTATTCATAATTTGAACACGCTACGGGCGTTTTCACCGCACCGCACTATTTTGCGGAGTCGGTGCACTACAGTGTTCACTTAGAGTGCACAGGGTTATAATAGCATATTGGTGTACCGGGGCGGTATTAGCCTGAGGTCCTAGTGTCCAACAGTGGCCTTAGCTTGAGGACCCAGTGACCAACAGTGGCATGGATTGGGTACTTGATTTCTATCATTGATGCATGATTTGCATTGATTACTCCAGCATTTATTGGCATGACTAGCACATGACTATTCGTACTCTTTGTTTACAGCTTTGATATTTATGATTATCATATTTGCTTTGTTCTATAGTATGATCAGTATTATTGTTCATTGAGATTGACTAGGATTATCTGTTTGCCAGTTATTGCATGATTAGCTTCATATGTGATTACTCTGCTCTATTGATTAGCACATGATTGATGGTACTCTAGATTACAGCCTTGACAGTTATGCATTTTCATACCTGCCTAATGTACAGCATGATACCTTGACACTGTCCTAATTTATCTGATGATTAATTATAGCATGTTCAACTTCCTTCATGAGTACCTACATTCATTTCCGCATGATTATTATCTATCGGCTTTCTGATTATAGCCTGTTTTGTTATCCACTTATTACAGTATCAAGTAGGTACGACTTGCTATTTCTCGGCCCGTCGTGCCCACTGGGATACATTTTTGTTGTATCTCACACCCTCGGGTGACCATTTTTTCAGGTCAGTCAGGTGTTGAGATGGCGGGACGATCTAGTAAGCTGTCACGATAGAGATGTCCCTGCTATTGGCCTCAGTGGCCCAGTGTTATTATTTACAGAGTTGATCTTGCTATTCTATCGTCTTGTGATGTGGATGTGTGGAGTTTTGTGGACTATGTCATGTGTTTAGATGTAGAGCTTTATGTTATATTTTAATTAAGTGATTGTCACTCCTCTGATTGATTATTGTACTTGTCTAGCCGAGCATGTATAGGGGAGACTCTGTTCGTGTGGACAGAGGATTTCCTATATATGTGACGGTCTGGCCATATCTCGGGTTTCAAGTGATGAACTCCGATTTTAAAATATATATATATATATATATATATATATTTATAGCTTTTCGAAACTCGGGGCGTAATATTTAATTAATTAATTCGTGTATTGATTTAAACCTTTTTATTTTCTTACCAAATGTTAAAATTTAAAACTCATGTCTTTTTATTTTTCTACTTTAATTAAAACTAAAGAGCAAAATTAATAGCCATATATTTTAGTTAATTAATTCATATATTGATTTAAACATTTTTATTTTCTTACTAAGTCTTAAAATTTGAAACTCATGTCATTTTATTTTTCACTTTAATTAAAATTAAAGAACAAAATTAATAGTCATATCTTTTAGTTAATTAATTTATGCATTAATTTAAATATTTTTTGAGAGAAATGTTTGTTAAATATTTTTATTTTGGAAAATTGAAGGGACGCGAAATATTTTTTCATCCGATGCATAGGTTATGAATTTAGAAAATCGAAGAGATGTGGCTCCTTTCTTCATCCTATACTAGATTATAAATTTAGAAAATTGGAGGAATGTGAAATATTATAATTTTTTTTTAAGAGTATATAAAATTCTTGAAACTTTAAAGAGAGAAATCGAATGATATTTTTCTTCTGAAGCTCTTAATTAGGGATTAGAATTTTTTTTTTTCATGAAAGCACTTCTCGAGAAGTCGATAAGGGCGAGTTCGTCGATTAGATAATGCTGTATTTAATGGCGAGTTCGTCGATTAGATAATGCTGTATTTTCTCTGTTTTTTTTTTTTTTTTTTTTTTTTGATTCTTAATCGTCCATTTTATATTTTTTATAAATTTAATTTAAAATTATATACAAAATTTTTATACTTTTTTATTTTATTAATAAAATAAATTTTATCGCTGCTTCGGGTAGATTACTATACTAGTACTATATAAAGTGAGAACACAGCTGAGTTTACTGAAGTAGGTAGAAACCAAGGTCGACATTATTATTCTTATTTTATAAATAAAATTTTTATATAAAACGGATGATGAATTGCTTCAAATGTAACAAAAATTTAAAAGTATTTTTTTTTTCTTTTTTTTTTCCTAGCTATATATATATATATATATATATATATATATATATATATATATATATATATATATATATATATATATATATATATATATATATAATTGAGCTTCTATATTTTAAAAAGTAGTAAGTTATTGGTTTTATAGGTTTTTAACTTTTGGATGAAAAGATGTGTGGTTAGAATGATAGTGGGCCCTTTGAGTTAAATGAGTAGCTGGTGAAATAAAATGATCTAAGCGATAAAATTAGTCTAAGAGATAGATCTAACGGTAGAAAATTTATAAGCACAAATTACTTAGTGCTTTTACAAACATAGTAACCAGACACACACACTCTCTCTCTCTCTCTCTCTCTCTCTCTCTATATATATATATATATATATATATATATATATATATATATATATATATATATATATATATATATATATATATATGTGTGAAGACCTGGACCATTGTGAATCTGTGGCTCGACGGTATTTTTTCGGTGTGTCGGAGTCGTAAGCGCGCATAATGAACCCGAAAAATAGATCCACGGTGAAAAACTGTGAAATACACCATCTTTATGTATTTTTAGAGAAAACAGGATTTTCTGGTGTTTACTGTACTATGCACTGGATCCAAGAGCCACGGGCGCACGGTCGTGCACCGGGGGACGAAAGCGCCCGCCAGCGCGGGCCGCGTGGCGCGGGGGCTCGCTGCCTCGCGTCGCCACGGGGGCGACGCGTGTCGCGCATTTCCGTGGGGGGCCGGGTGCGGGGGCACATTGGATGGGCGCCGCGTGTCCCTTGCGCTAGCGGGCCGGGCCGGTTTGTGGATGGGCACCCGAATCCATTGAGGAGAGGTGTGATGTTTTGGTGGTATTTTGACCCTTGGGAGCAATTTAGGAGGACTTTATGGTTATAAATTGAACCATTAGTTCACTTAGAAGCTTTTTAACATTCCCATCCTTCTTCCATCTAAGAACTAAAGGGTAATTCATCTTCTTCCTCCATCTAAGAACTCCATTGATGAAGCTTGAACTCCATTGATGAAGCTTGAAGCTTGCTAGCTGTGTTGGCCACTTCGTCGACTTTTCTTCACAAGCTTTCACAGGACAGTAGGAGTGGAGTTTAGAGGTGTTATTTGCGGAAAATTTTTCAGCACTTCGAGCTCTACAACTGTAATACTCGAAAATATTTAAATTTAAAAATTTAAATTAATTTTTTTTTTTATTTTTTAAAATTCGAAAATTTGAATTTTCGGTATATTTGGAGGACTGATAATTGATTAGCCTAACCTAAGCCAATATCGACGAAGTAAATATACCACTTAACCAGTTTTGTGGAGCTGAAGACGGTGGTGCAATCGAATCTTAAATCTGATTCTTGGATCTTCTAGAAATGAAATTTCCGCGCGTAAATTAGACCGAAAATTTGATTTATGGAGAATTCGGTATCAGTCGCGGCTGTTGCACGTGAGAAATCTGTAAATTGGTCATTTTGGAGGCATTTCAGTTATTAGCATGCATTTTGGGAATTTAATATATATATATATATATATATATATATATATATATATATATATATATATATATATATATATATGGAAAATGCTATGTGTACACCCCTTTCGGGGTGTACATCATACACCCCATCCATCCAAGGGTGGGGGTGTGATGATGGGTCACTTAATGTGACCCGTAAAAAATATCGTCACCATTAAAATGGTGGAGGTGTATGATGTACACCCCTTCGGGGTGTACATGTAGCATTGCTCTATATATATATATATATATATATATATATATATATATATATATATATATATATATATATATATATATATATATATATATAATCTATGGGTTTGAAGGTTTAAAAATTCAAAAATTTAAAATTCGGGACGTAAAGGTAAATTACTGAATTGTTTATAATGGAGGGTTGGATTAAAAATGGAGGGTTAGGATTAATGTAAACCAAATTAAACCTAAGTGGCCCTAATATTTTCCCCAAGAACAAACATTTCCCCGTCCTCGTCAATACGGCTTAGGGATCGGAACCGCCGTCGTTGCCGCCGTAGCTGGAGCCGTGGAGGTAAGAATCGGGCTTCCCACCTCCAGATCTGGGCATTCCTGTGCCACACGCCGCCGTCCCTGCGCCCCTGCACCCGTGCCGCGCGCCGCCGCCCCTGCGCTCCTGTGCCGCGCGCCGCCGCTCCTGCGCCCCGGTGCGGCGAGTCGCCTGGGCTGAGTGGCAGACGCCCTCGGCCCATGCCCGCGCGCCCACCTCGGCCCTGTGCCGCACGCCTGTCAACCCTAGCCAGCGCCCGCGCGCGGCCCAAGCCCACGCTGCTAGCACTGCCGCCCGCGCCCTGGGTACGCGCCGCGCGCCTGCTGTCGCG
Source organism: Tillandsia leiboldiana (assembly GCA_029204045.2). Taxonomy (NCBI): domain Eukaryota; kingdom Viridiplantae; phylum Streptophyta; class Magnoliopsida; order Poales; family Bromeliaceae; genus Tillandsia; species Tillandsia leiboldiana. The sequence goes on along the minus strand of CM055063.1, from coordinate 49,471,355 downwards.
CGAGCCGCCCGCGCGCGCCTGCTGCATCCTGCCCGCGCGCGCCTGGCCGCCCCTGCCTGTGCCCAGCCGCCGCTCACCTGCGCGCCCAGCTGCCACTCGCCCTTCGCAAGTGCGCTGTGCTATTGCGGCCCGCACCCAAGTGCGCCCAGCCGCCGCTTGCCCGCGCGCGCCCAGCCGCCGCTCACCCTGCGCGCGGCTGCTGCCAGCGCCCGCGCGAGCATGCTGCACGCTGCCACGCGCAGCTGTAACAATCCGGACAATTTGCAACCCGACAGTGATGAAAATACTCTGAGTCGAGAACGGCGATGCGGATGATAGGTCGATAACGATGGGGGAAATTGAGTTGAAAGAAATTTAGAAGGGGAGTTAGAGGGGAGGAGAAGAAGAAGAAGACGGTTGAGAAGAAGAGAAAGGAAGACAAGAAGAATACTTTGGGAGAAAATTGTAATATCCTCTTTACATTGTAGTCACTCCTCTGGAGGGTACATTGCAACGAGTAATAAAATGTAAGTGGGCCTCCGGGCCTGTATTGATCCTGTATTGAGATGGGTGTGGGCTCCCTAGCCTAGCAGCCCGCGTGGAAAAACCCACGGTCTGGTGGCCCGTGTGCTGCGCTTCGAATCTTGCCCATTTCCTACTCGTCCGACCCGCTAGGCGCTTCGGATCCTTGCCCGCTTCCTGCTCGTCCGATCCGCTAGGCGGATCTAAGTACTTGCCAAGGATGCCTCCTCAATCTACTTCATACAAAGCCTTAGATCCTCAGATCCTGTCGCCCTCTTCTCCTTTGCCGTGGGTTGCCCTAGCTCCGTCCCTCCCGGAGTCGCTCCTCTCTATCCGCTGCGACTCCTTAACTCATTCTATTTGTTGTAAAGGAAAAAACTGCTACTTTACTCTACTCCTAACTACTCTTATTCTTGCAGGCTTAACAACTCCCCATCCCTTCAAACAATCCTTGCCCTCAAGGATCGAAGTCCGGGAACTGGGGCTTCAAAAAATTGTAGTCCTCCCAGGTTGCCGCGCCTTCGCCCAAATTCTCCCACTTCACCAAGACTTGGCTTGCCGCTATGTTTCCCCGCTTCACCATGCGCCTCTCCAATATCTTCTCTGGTCTTGCGAGCAGTTGGCCATCTTCTCTGACTAGGGGAACTCCGGGAATTATGGCTGTAGTAGCATCCGGCGGGGGGCCCGGCCCCTCTTTAACAGGGACACATAAAACACCGGGTGGATTTGGGACCCTGTCGGTAGCTGCAAGCGGTAAGCTGTTAAGGATTTTATTTTGGCGTATTTCGTGAAGTGGTTAAGTCTTGAAGATTGAAGTTGAAGAAGTTTGGATCATATACCTCAATTTCAAGAAAGAAGAATTCAAAAGAATCAGGTACGTTTAACTAAATAATTTTGGTGATCTGAATACTTTATTATAGTGTAGAAACACTTGGATGAATTTTTAATTGTATAAAAATCAATAACTGGACATGTAATAGGTTCAGGATCCGGATCAGGGCATTCCAGTCCGGACCCCGAACATAGTTTAATTCATGCGAAATTTCAGACCGGACCCCGAACATTGATTATGCAGAAATCGCATGAACAGTACGGACTGCCCACATTTCAGTCCGAACCCCGAACATGTTTTTCTGGAAAAATTCTGTTTAATGACGACAGTCCGAACCCTACTTATTCCAGTCCGGACCGTCGACCCGAAAATTCTAGATAAGGTAGTTTTTGATACTTATATTTTTCCAAAGATTTCTAACCTATAAATAAACCTTTTGATTCATCTTTTAGGGTAATGATTTTAGAATCCAAATATAAGAAAAATCCACATATAGAGAAGAAAGAAAAACAAGATCTAATTTATGTTTCTTCCTCTATATTGATCGATTTGATTCTAAGGTTTCCAAACTCTTAATTCTTATAAAATCAAATTGATGAATACTTAGATGGTGTTTTTCGATCTATCTTTGATCTAAGTATTCGGCAGATTTTCATCACCAACAATCAACGATTTTATCAAAAATCGGCGCGTGGATTCGCGTGGCTTTGTGGATTCAAGGTGCTACCGCTCTCATGGATTCGGAGCGAGGCGCGTTCGTGTGATCAAGGCGTGCCGCATTGGTGAAGACCGAGGATTCGGTTGGACGTCGTGGATTCGACGTTGGACGTCGTGGATTCGACGTTGGACTTCGTGGATTCGAAGTTGGACGCAAATCGTGGATTCGAGGCGCGTTGTGGAGCGAGCGGAGAAGATCAACTAGAAGCGTATGGTAAAAGGTTGAGTCGTGTGAGTACGTTATATCACCTTTGTACGTGTTTAATCTTAGTGGATTTCACCGTGTGATCGGTCCCGTGGTTTTTTACTCTTGGATTGGAGTTTTCCACGTAAAATCTCTGAGTTATTTACTTTTCCGCATTGGGTTATTTGTTACGCAAAAATTTTGGTGTGTTTATTGTTTACACCTATTCACCCCCTCTAGGTGTTTTTTCTCCTATTCAGATCCATATTTAACATAACCCACAAGTGGTATCGGAGCGGGAATAGGGTTGTAAACAATGATTGAAGGTGGAAATATCAATAAACCACCATTCTTCGATGGAACAAACTATGCTTATTGGAAAGTACGCATGAGAGTATTTTTAATTTCCATCGATGAACGGGTTTGGCAATCAATTGAGTTTGGATGGACAAATTCTACTGAAATTATTGCTGATGTTCGCAATATCAAATCTAGGTCGAAATGAATTAAGGAAGAAATTGATATATCTTACAACGGCAAAGGGATTAATGCTTTATTTAATGCTTTGTCGCAAACCGAATTCTCTCGCGTCTTGGCATGTGAAATTGCGAAAGAAATCTGGAATACTCTACAAGTTACACATGAGGGAACAAGCCTAGTGAAGGTTCAAAAGCTGCAAATGCTTATGAGCAAATTTGACTCAATTTTTATGACAGAAAATGAATCGTTCACAGATTATTATACACGATTGCAAGATATCGTTAAGCCATCCCCTCAGTCGTCGCCCCCCACTTGAGGCGAGGTTGTGCGCTCATGCACCGTTTGTGCAGCCTCAACCTGCTGCACCAACAACTCCTGGAGCCTCTCTATCTGCTCCGCTTGCCGTCTCGACGCTTCCTCCTGGCGCTGAAACGACTCCTCCTGTCTACGGGAAGCCTCCTCCTCCCATCTGCGGGAAGCCTCCTCCTGTCGCAAAGAGGCCTCCGCCTGCTGCTGAACCACGCCAATAAGCACGACCATCTGCTCCCGCAACTCGCGGAAGTCACTCGACCCGGAGCCCTCCCCCGGCTCGAGCGGCGTCAAATGTGTCTCCCTTCGCGGTGGCATCACTATCTGCACACCACAACACATTAGTCCAAATTTAATAACTCGGACACTTTGCGTAATTGAATGCGAAATAATAAATACAATAAGGGTTCATCAACCCAATCATGCGAAAGTAAGGAGGAATACTCCCTCCCACTCCTAACGTTACGTTGTCGGCCGCCCAACATATCGTTAGCTAGTGGAAGTTCATTTCCCTCAATCAATTCTCAATATCCTTCTTGGGAGTCATAAACCCAATCATGCACTTTCGCCAAAAGATCCACACACTCTCATGCGCCTAAACCCTAGGGTCTCCCTAAGGTTCTCTAACCACCTAGGACTATTCCTAGGCTCTGATACCACTATAATTTGTCATTCCCCGAGACCGCCAATTTGGTCGGTTCGGGCATGTCAACAAACCCGCCAATTGGGCATGACCTTTCAAGATCCGAAAGGAAAGTTCATCCAAAACAAACACAGTTTAGTGTAAGCGGAAGAGTATCAATCAGAGTACTAAACTATATAAATAAAATTTCCATTCATTCAAACAAGCAATTAGAAGAGAATTAAAGTATATACAAGAGTGAAGCTTTAAACTTTAATTAAATTACAACTCTCTTTAACATGAACTTTAAACTTAAAGAAATTACATTTTTCATGCAACACTTCCAAAAGGAGGGCTTTAACATTTAATATTTACAATATTTTCCTCACATACAAGTTCACTCAAAAGTAAAACCAAAATAAACTGGCGACTCTAGACTATTGAGTCGCTAAGCTGTCGGGCCTTTGCCACTGTCGCGTGCCTCACTCGATGTACCTGGACTTGTAATGATGTCACCCAAGGGTGTGAGAACTACTTAAAGTTCACGGTGGGTTCAAGCACCAAGAAGGAATGTCCTACACCGCTTGGTCCAATGGAAACAATATAATAGAAGACAATATAATATTGAAAGCTGTAAACTCTATCAGCATGCTCATGTATAACTCTAACTTTTGCCATGACATGACTCTATGTCGTTACCCAAGTTTCCATACTAGCCACATAATCACTTGACACAAAACTCATATTCGTTATTGTGTTTTAATTCAAGTTGTTTGACCCTCGAAAATTCTTGCCTAATAGGCCCCAGTCCGGTAGTCATGCTACCGCAAGACAAGATTTCTAAGGTTGCAGATAGTACCTCAAGTGCTACCCCGCCAAACGAAAAACTTTGTCATACGGGCCCGGCCCGGGAGATGGTCTTTGCGCTTACTCTCCGACACAAGATCTACGTTTTACCCCCGAATGTGCGATCATCATTTCTTTTCTTTTCCTTGCTTTAGCACTTGACTTCTTTTGCACTTTATGCACTTGCATTTCTTTCTCATTTGAGCCTTTAGCTCCCATTGCAATTTAGCAAATCTTTTTCTCTTTCATTAAACCTTTTAAGCTTATCTTTCATTTACTCAACTCTTACCCTAGGTTCTTGCCTCAAGGGTAACCAAAAAGTCCCTTGGACATTAATTGCACTTTTCTTTTCCATTCTCTATTTCATGTTGAAGTTAAAGTGAGTATTCATTTGCCCAACTCCCTAAAACCAACTATAGGGATTTCGTTTGCTTTACTCTTTTAACCTCAACCAATATCTCGATCCTTAGAGTTTTGACTCTAAGTTAAAACTCTATCTTATAACCTTAGTTTAATCTTATACAAATGTCACATGTAAGATCCTAAGATTAATGCCACTCGTCATAATCCTACAATAGGTTTTCTCCTAGGTCATTATGCCATTGTTTCATAAAAATCAATAACATTATGCTCCTAGCATTAAATCAACATACAAAAGTCCTCATTCTCTTTACTTACATTAAGTCATTCACACATCCTCATCTCATGATGGCTCTTAAGGTCTCACTACTATACATGTGATGACCCGGATCTCCGCAGAGCTCTTATAGTGTGATTTATGGCTTCTGGAGGCCTATGATGTGTGTTGGAGATGGTTACGCGCAAATCGGACCTCAGATTTGAACCTAGCGGGAAATTTGGATTAAAAATACCTGTCCGGATGCCTTCGACAAATTTTAGAAGTGGAATTTGGCAAAATGGACATCGGATTTGGATTCAACGCGCGAAAACGATGAAAATGAACTACTTGTATTTTTCGGAGCCCGGATGCCAAAACACGGATTTCGAGGCAAGATTGTACTGTTCCGGCAGGCCAGGGCAGCGCCGGCGGCATCGGGCAGTGGCGGAGCGCGGCGGTGGGAGCGCGGGCAGGCGTGTGCGCGGCGGCGGGCAGGGCGGTCCATGGATCTTGGCGTGCACCGGGAGCAGCCAATGGCGAGCATGCCACGTGTCGCGCGCCGATTGGGCGGTCAATGCACGCGCGATAGCACGCCGGCGCGGCGCACCGTGGACCCCGCCAGGCCACGTGTCGCCCGCCCATTGGCGGGCACAGCGACCCGGCTGGGACGCCATGAACCGCGGCCCACGGTTCTCGGCGTGGACCGCGCGGCCACGCGGCGCGCCACGATTGGCGGGCGCGCGGGACGCGGAGGGGACACGTGGCGGCTCCTCAGCGTTTCGGACACGCACAGTGTTGGGCCTGCCCAGCACTGTAGCCGCCCGAAAGCTCGCGAGCGCCCGGAAATTGGGCCCAAAAGCCCATTTGGTTTCTTTTTTGGAAAAAGCCTATAAATAGGCCATTTGCTCTTCGGTTTTGGGCGTTTTCTCGAGCCCAAATGCGAATGAGCCCTATTGCAAACTTGATCTTCATCCTGTGCTGGATCTTGTGAAGGAAGCTCAGAATTTTTGGAGGCCGCGGCATCGACGACTTCGGCATCTTGGCGCAGTGTGATGTTTCTTCATCGGTGGCCCATTTTCGTCGTGTTTCGGTCCACGAGGTCCCCAGATCTACCACGAAGAAATTTATGGATGATTTTTGCGGCATCGGTTTCACGAGAGGTAGGCCTTCGATTTCCGTGTTGATCACCCTGCTTTGTTTTGAGTTCTTGGCATGGTTTACGAGGCATATTTGAACCCCTTTTCAGCTGGTGGTTTTTCTAGACAGTGGAGGCTTGTCGGATTTTTATCTCTACACTCAGGTATCGGATTTCGACATGTGAGGACTCGATCGACATCTACTCTTCGCGAGGATCGCCGTCGTATTTTTATTGGAATTTTTGGAGCTTATCTTATAGGTGTAAATTTCGCATCTTTGGGACTGAAATTTCAGCAGATTCTGTACTTGGATTAATTGTGTTGATTGTAACATTGGACTATATCTTTGTACCCGGGGGGAGTTGTTTGGGTGTTTTTGGACCCGTTGGACTTGTGGGAATTTGGAGAATTATTCTCGAGTATTTTCAGCTTTTTGGACTTTAGACAGTTTAGCACTTTCAGGTGGGTTGCTTCGCCTCCAAAATCGGTGGACTATTCATTAATTCTATCGTGTAGTAAATCATACATAATTGTTAGATGTGTTAGGAAGCATGTTAGATATAGAGAGGATGTTCTCGTGTTGTTATCATGATCATGTTGATGTATGCTTCCTATCTGTATTAACTTTAGTACCACTATTGGAACTTGACCTAGCAGCCTGTCATATGTTGCATGTGTAACCAGACTAGTAGAAACCCTCACTTGGGCTAGATTTATTTATGCTTTAGACATCCACACTTCTTATTCTATTCCTGGACTTAGGGTTTCTCCTCGCCCGAGTAGTGGGCCGAGTGGTCGGGATTTATTGTTAGTGTGGGATGCATGTTACACTCGTGCTTGGGAGTAGAGTGGAGTCTGGTGGATGTGTTTCTACGGAGGGCCCCATTCGTTGCCCCAGTGTGAGCAGAGGCAGAGGTCATGCTTCCTATGTGGATAGTCTAGATATTTTCCGACAGACTAGACTTTGACGTCGAGGCAGATTGAGCGACGGCCACCTACATCGAGCGGATGAGTCTGTGCCGCCCGGTTGGAGGGCGCCACAGCAGTGGACCGGGTTGTCGCAGGCATGATTTCATCACAGCAGTCTGAGTTAGAGTATTTTTGCTTTCCTGCATGGACTAGAGGTAGAGTTGTTACCACACGCACTAGAGGTACAGGTTCCTGTTGGTGTTGTGCACTTGGAGGAGGCTTGTGGATCATGTTCAGTGCAGTAAGATCGCGGATTATACTGGCAGGTGTGACGGTTTGGTGGCAGCTCCAAGACTCTGATCGAGCACACGGGATGAACCAGTTGGCGCGATATCATGCAACGACTGATTGTGGATTGAGAACAATGACCCTTTTGCGAGCTGGACTGGAGGAGTTCATTTTCACAAGTTGCCAAGGTACCCTTCCTGCAGCGATAGCTTCAGCGGCATTGGTCAGACGCCACCACTACAGCGTATGTGACGATTAGGACTAGAGGTTGTGTTCCTAGGGGTCACGGTTAGATCGTAGCTTTCGTATTTGTAGCCACAGCAGGAACGGCCTCAACACTTCTCTTCCTTTTTATCGCCTTTATGCTGAAACTTACGAACGGGACGAAAACTTCGAAAGGCTACTCCAGAAATGGAGACAGTGTCCAAACCTGTTCTTGTTTGATTGGGGCGAGGGCACCGGCCTTTCGAAATTTTCAAACTTTTCGTTATTTTCGGCTACTTTCCAAATTGAGAGTTGGAGTTGATGACGTTCCTGATGGTGGGGCCTTTACCTTTCTTGTTTGGATCTGTTGCCGTACTTCGAGTAGATTTGGACGAGTTGGTTTTGGTGGTGCGTTTTAGTTTCGGGGACGAAACTTTCTTTTAGTGGGGGAGGATGTGATGACCCGAATCTCCGCAGAGCTCTTACAGTGTGATTTATGACTTCTGGAGGCCTATGATGTGTGTTGGAGATGGTTGCGCGCAAATCGGACCTCATATTTGAACCCAGCGCGAAATTTGGATTAAGAATATCTGTCCGGATGCCTTCGACAAATTTTAGAAGTGGAATTTGGCAAAACAGACATCGGATTTGGATTCAACGCGAGAAAACGATGAAAATGGACTACTTACTTGTATTTTTCGAAGCCCGGATGCCAAAACACGAATTTCGAGGCAAGATTGTACTGTTCCGGCAGGCCAGGGCAGCGCCGGCAGCATCGGGTAGTGGCGGAGTGCGGCGGCGGGCAGGCGTGTGTGCGGCGGTGGGCAGGGCGGTCCACGGATTTTGGCGTGCACCGGGAGCAGCCAATGGCGGGCATGCCACGTGTCGCGCGCTGATTGGGCGGTCAACGCACGCGCGACAGCACGCCGGGCGCGGCGCATCGTGGACCCAGCCAGGCCACGTGTTGCCCGCCCATTGGCGGGCGCAGTGACCCGGCTGGGCCGCCGTGAACCGCGGCCCACGGTTCCCGCCGTGAACCGCGCGGCCACGCGGCGCGCCGCGATTGGCGGGCGCGCGTGCGCCGGGCGCGCGGGACGCGGAAGGGACACGTGGCGGCTCCTCAGCGTTTCGGATACGCATAGTTTTGGGCCGACCCAGCACTGTAGCCGCCCGAAAGCTCGCGGGCGCCCAGAAATTGGGCCCAAAAGCCTATTTGGTTTCTTTTTTGGGAAAAGCCTATAAATAGGCCATTTGCTCTTCGGTTTTGGGCTTTTTCTCGAGCCCAAATGCGAATGAACCCTATTGCAAACTTGATCTTCATCATGTGCTTGATCTTGTGAAGGAAGCTCGGAATTTTTGGAGGCCGCGGTATCGACGACCTCGGCATCTTGGCGTAGTGTGACGTTTCTTCATCGGTGGCCCATTTTCGTCGTGTTTCGGTCAACGAGGTCCCCAGATCTACCCCAAAGGAATTTATGGACGATTTTTGCGGCATCGGTTTCACGAGAGATAGGCCTTCGATTTACGTGTTGATCACCTTGCTTCGTTTTGAGTTCTTAGCACGGTTTACAAGGCATATTTGAACCCCTTTTCAGCTGGTGGTTTTTCTAGACAGCGGAGGCTTGTCGGATTTTTATCTCTACACTCGGGTATCGGATTTCAACATGTGAGGACTCGATCGACATCTACTCTTCGCGAGGATCGCCGTCGTATTTTTATTGGAATTTTTGGAGCTTATCTTATAGGTGGAAATTTCGTATCTTTAGGACTGAAATTTCAGCAGATTCTGTACTTGGATTAATTGTGTTGATTGTAACATTGGACTATATCTTTGTACCCAGGGGGAGTTGTTTGGGTGTTTTTGGACCCGTTGGACTTGTGGGAATTTGGAGAATTATTCTCGGGTATTTTCAGCTTTTTGGACTTTGGACAGTTTAGCACTTTCAGGTGGGTTGCTTCGCCTCCAAAATCGGTGGACTATTCATTAATTCTATCGTGTAGTAAATCATACATAATTGTTAGATGTGTTAGGAAGCATGTTGGATATAGAGAGGATGTTCTCGTGTTGTTATCATGATCATGTTGATGTATGCTTCCTATCTGTATTAACTTTAGTACCACTATTGGAACTTGACCTAGCACCATGTCATATGTTGCATGTGTAACCAGACTAGTAGAAACCCTCACTTGGGCTAGATTTATTTATGCTTTAGACATCCACACTTCTTATTCTATTCCTGGACTTAGGGTTTCTCCTCGCCCGAGTAGTGGGCCGAGTGGTCGGGATTTATTGTTAGTGTGGGATGCATGTTACACTCGTGCTTGGGAGCAGAGTGGAGTCTGGTAGATGTAGCTGGTCTTTTATCTATGGCGGGAGCCGTTTGGGTGAACGGTGGTCCCGGATGTCTTGTTTCTCTGTTTATGTGTCGCCACAGTGTTAGTGGCAGTAGTATACCAGTCTTAGCAGGACCTTGAACCCAGAACCTTTTTGGACACACACATGATTTTAGTCAACCAATGTTTTCTTCCAAACATCGAATGGTTGCCGGAGCCTGTTCTTGTCTGATTGGACGAAGGCATTAGTCCTTCGGGGTTTGGGTATAAAAACTTGTTATCTAACTATTTTTCCTGAAAGAACTAAAAATCATTAAAAATGGGTTTTCCTCAAATCAAGATGGTTTTTCAAAAAGGAACTACTTTTAGTCCTCACCCCGCGTGGGTTTGAGTGAAAAATGGTTTTTAGTAATAAATGTCACATTTTTCCTGTAAACTTCCCCACTCGAGAGGATTCGAATGGTCTGGGTTCTAAGGGCTGCCTTTTTTTCTTTGGGTCGAGAACAACGAAAGGTTATGCCTAGAGCCTGTTCTTGTTTGATTTGGGTTGTAGGTTCTAGTCTTTCGGGGTTCCCGGACCTTTCATTGTTGTTGGCTGTGGAGTATACCCAGCTAGTGAGTTTACATATGGAGTTGATGTTTTTTTTTGGGGAGCCGTTGAGTTGATAGCGGTCCCTACTGTTCGAGTGGTTCCTGTTAGTGAGTTAGAGAGGTGATTTGGGTACTGTCGATCTTGTTGATCGTGGATTGGACTATAGCCTGCATGCGCCATATTGAGCTTGACAGAGATGCGCGGATACTTTCCTCGGTGGGGTCGCGCCCCTCGAGTGCCACTCCGGAGTTGGGCCTGTTACTTTGCTATCGCGACTTGTCAACGCAGTCCCCCTAGCTTGGCCAGTTTTGGCAATCACGGACTCCCTACGTAAGTCCGGTCCTCCTTAGATGTAACGGCCGTAGGTGGGCGCAGGTTTGACTGGACCCTATGTGGCAGTCAGTATAGATTGGGTGATTATATTTGAGAGATAGTAGATGCATCATATTTCCATATGTTCCTCTTCTTGAGCATTTAGATAGAGGCATAGTAGCTGTAGAGTTATTTTTCAGCTCTTTTTCCTTCAGTATTGTATTTGTTACTTTATGCCTCTAGTAGACTTAGTGGGCAGACCGTCGGGCTTGTTGGCGGTACCCACTGAGAACTACTGTGGGATGTAGTTCTCACACCCGTCGTGGTGATTTTTCCCCAGAGACCTCTACTCCTGTTCCTGCTACTCCAGTTGCTGATCCTACTGATCGAGGTAAGGGAGTCGCGAGCTAGATCCCTAACAGTCTTCTTCCAGTGAGAGTAGATGTACCCTTTTGGTGATGTACTAGTACTGTCAGTGATTGTGGGATGTATCATATACTTTTTACTTTTGAGAGTTTTAGTTATTTTGAGAGACTTATGTTTTGTGAGGACCTGGCATGTACTATTTGAGAAGTTGTATATTTATTTCAGTAGTTTACTTTTCAGCTCTGATATCTGTATAGCTATAGTATCCTTCTTTTTGCAGGTTAGACGCTTCATCTATACGGGGTTTCCCGTATGGGCGGCGGATCTGTTGGCGGGCCCGGGTCGCAGTTTCGACCCCGGGGCGTGACAATACATGAAACCTAATAATCTATTAATATGCTTCTAATAATTAAAAGCAAAGGAAAAAGGGAAGAGGTCACCCATTTTCGAATAGAATCCCCCACCTCTTGAATGTTCTTGAAAGAAGAAGATGGATTGCTCTCTTATAGGTCCACAAGAAGCCCTAAAATAAAATAAAATTCACAAAGGGATCACCTCTTGATCCTCTAGTCCCAATAACTCTTAAAAAGAGAATCCTAAATTTTCTTAGGTCTCTTTTGTGGGTTCTTTGATCAAAAGAAAGAAAGGGGGTTGCAAAATTTTCTTCTAATGTAATCTTGTAAAAGAGATATTTGATCTCTTTAACTTAGTGAAAAAATTCTAAAAATGGTGAAAAATCCCATTTGGGGTGATTCCCCACTCTTTTGAACCCAAGAGAAAGCTAAAAAAACCAAGCTCTAGATTTTTACTCACCTTTTTTGATGCTTCTTGCTCAAGGAAGAAGGGAAAGAGAAGTTAGAGCTTCACTAAGGATGCTCTTCAAGGTCCTCTTCAAGTTTCCCCAAGCCCCATGTGTGCAAGTCCCCTAGCTAGAGCTCCCAGCCCACCTCCTGGAGCTGTTGCTGCTGCCTCCACTTCTCTGGTCGAACAGGGAAAAGAGGGAGAGTTGGAGAGGCGGTTTGAAATGGGAGGAGAGAGAGGGAGAGCTCTCTGTATCTGTCAGTGGTAGGTGAGACTGCAGGTGATGTGAAATGACGAGAATACTTCCGTTAAATCCCTCTAATTCCACTCTGTCCGTGGGATTTTCGTCGCGTTTCGGGCGCACGAAACGTTTTGCCGGGCGCCCGGAACTACAGAACACTATTCCTCCGGGCGGCCCCTTCAAGGCCCGCTACTGTTCATGCCGGAACCCCCAGGACTTCCCAGGCACTCGAATCCCCTATTTGTCCAAAATTCCAGCTCTCGGTCTAGGGGTTCTGCAGCTGGGTCCGGGCGCCCGCAGGACACGTCCGGGCGCTCGATTCTAGTCCGACAATCCAGAATAAAGGCTGATTGCTTCTTTCATCGCCGTTTCAACTCACTTTTGATCCGAATGCTATTTGACCAAATCCACTCCACCTCATTTTTATTATATTTTATAATATGTTTGAAGTGATTTGACCGTACTTTACTACTTAGTAAAGTCGGCGCGCTATACCTACCCTATTCATATCTGTTGATTATTATTTTCTGTGTGGTTGTATGTGTGGTTGGTATTATATTCAAATGCCATGCCTTACATGTACAGGAGAGATTTTATATGTTTGTACCGAAAAAATTCTGTTCATGTGGCGGATCTGTGCGCGTTCCGAGATATCTTCGAAAGTATTTAAAAAAATAATTACATACTTTTTCATTAGCTTTTCTAAAAAACTTTTAATTTTAGGACAAAGACAGAAAAGGTTAATAAACTCTCTTACTAAACCACTTAAGTAATTGTAGCATAATCCGTGGACTTTGTACTACTTAATCATGTCATTGTATGCAAAGTAAGTACCAAAAAGACAAAATTCAACACGATAGACTACAAGGTGTAAAGTTGGTGTCGCAATAAAAGGCTTGTTTCATATTTCACTATTATTTCAAAGAAACATCTCATCATCATTTGGTCACCCAACATTGTTTCCCAATTAATTCAAGATAAAAATCTTTTAGTAAAAATTTACAGACAAAATAAATAAATATAAATATAAAAAAAAATAAAAAAAATATAATCATATTTGATTAGATTTAATAATATAACAAATATATTAAAAACTAAATAAAATAACAACTCAACCGAAAATAACCAAAGAAATCGAAAAAATAAATAAAAAAAAAGAACGAACTATAGAATAAAAAAAATTATTACAAAAAATATTCTGAAAAAATATTTAAAATATTGCGAGAAAAAAATAACAAATAATAAAAGGCACACCGAAGAGACTCAAATTCATATATAAAAAATTAAAATGAAATCAAATTGTGAGTATCATAGGTACACGTATAGAACCGAAATAAAATATAAGAATGACATCTTGATAAACTAATTTAGTTTTTTCTAATTTTTTTAATTCGTGAAATTAGAAAGTGTTCCTTATATGGAAAGTGTTTGATTCGTGTGCTTTGTTTTATTTATTTTTAGACCAAATTTTATTACATACATAATATTTAGGATTTTTTTTTTAAAAAAATAACAGTCTAAGAAAGAGAAAGAGAGGAAGAAATATAAAAATTCAAGAAAGAGAAAGAGGTGGTGGTTCGGTTTAAACTAAGAAATAAAGATGAAGCTGCAGTAGTTCAGTTCAAGCAAAGAAAGAAAGACGAAAAGGCGGTGGTTTGATTCAAGCAAAGAAAGAAAGACAAAAAGGCGGTGGTTTGATTCAAATAAAGAAAGATGAAAATATATGAAGCAGTTGGACCGATTCGACTCAATGCAGTAGGTGTGATCCGATTTAGTTCGAATAATTAGTTTAAATAAAGAAAGAAAGATGAATTCGGTGTGTAACCCAATTTGATTCATTCAAGAAAGAAAGATGCGGTAGGTGTGATTCGATTTGGTTCAAGCAAAGAAACAGAAAAATATGTGCAAAACTTGAACGAGTTCGGTGTGTAATCCGGTTCGGATCATTCAAATAAAGAGAGAAACACACAGCATGCGATTGGATTCAAACAAAAAAAAATAAAGATATGTGGAGGACTTGAGCCGGTCCAACGAAGAAAAAGAAAAACATACGAAAATTTCAAGCGGGTTCATTCCAAATGAAAGAAAATATGACGCATGGCAAAAAATAAGAGAAATCATATATAGGTATAGATATAGATTACAATAAGAAAAACAACTTGCAATTAGAAAATCTAATAAATGCCATTTTACATCTGGAAGCCAAAAAAGATAGTGTTTGGGATAGAGATAAAGGGGGGATAAGAAATTTATCCCCTCTTTATACCCAAATAAAAAAGGAAAATATTAACAGTACATCCCAAATAGGATGTGCATCATACATCCCATCAATTCAGGAATAGAGTAAATTTCATCAGTCACTTCAAAATGACTAGTGGCTAAATCTCCATCCCTGGATGAATAAGGTGTATATTGTACACCCATTTCCCACCTATAATTGGTGAGGGATTATAGTTCCCCATTCCCATCTATAATTGTTTACTTGTTAGCATGACAGCACATGATAGAGAACATAAGAACTAATTAGGAAAACAACTTGCAATTAGAAAATCTAATAAATGACATTTTGCGGAAGACACTAAGGTAGTGTTTGGGACGGGTGTAAAGGCACCATTGTTTCCCAACTAATTCACAGATTAAAGAGCACAAGTTTATTAAATATTTAGCTAAGCACATAGATGGCACTTTTGAGAACCATAATTATTTACTTGGTAGCATCTGGATTTTAAATGTCGTCCCTTGCCGAGCGGAACCAAACGGCACGTACCGTGCCCCTACAATAAGGGCACGGTATGTGGGGGGTATCTTATCCCCACCGTCTCGGCGATACTCATTGGGTATCGCTTGAGACGGAGCGATACCCACCCGTGCCGTTCCAGCGTGCCGAGCTTTTTTTTTTTTTTTTTTTTTTTTTTTTTTTTTTTTTTTTTTTTTTTTTTTTAACACATGATTTTACAGTAAACACATGATTAATACTTATTATACTTGTAAATTTTATTATTATATTATTATTTCTATTTTTTATGAGATATAATTGTATTTTATATATTAAAAAACTTATCAATATGTTAATTAGTGAGTATAATAAGCGATATATAGCCAATATTCATAATTTTTTGACTAAACATTTTAAAGCAATATTATAATAGTTTATTGAAAATAAAAATAAAAAAAATGTGCCAGAGCGTGCCACTGTAAGGTCATGCATATCCATCAGCACGCAAGCGTGTCACGTGTCGGCACGGAAACGTGACTGTACCGTACTGTGCCAGACGGAGAGCGACACGCCTCCGTACCACGGCACTTAATTACTTGGTTAGCATGACATCACATGATAGAGAACATAATAACTAATTACAATAAGAAAAACAACTTGCAATTAGAAAATCTAATAAATGACATTTTGCACCTGGAAGACACTAAGGTAGTGTTTGGGACGGGTGTAAAGGCACCATTGTTTCCCAACTAATTCACAGATTAAAGAGCACAAGTTTGTTAAATATTTAGCTAAGCACATAGATGGCGCTTTTGAGAACCATAATTATTTACTTGTTAGTATCTGGATTTTAAATGCCGGCACATACCGTACCCCTACAATAAGGGCAGGGTATGTGGGGAATATCTTATCCCCACCGTCTCGGCGATACCCATTGGGTAATGGGTATTGCCGAGACCGAGCGATACCCACCCGTGTCGTTCCAGCGTGCTGAGGTTTTTTTTTTTTTTTTTTTTTTTTTTTTTTTTTAACATGATTTTACAGTAAACACATGATTAATACTTATTATACTTGTAAATTTTATTATTATATTATTATTTTTATTTTCTATGAGATATAATTATACTTTATATATTAAAAAAAGTTATCAATATGTTAATTGGTGAGTATAATAAGCGATATATAGCTAATATTCATAATTTTTTGACTAAACATTTCAAAACAATATTATAAGAGTTTATTAAAAATTTTAAAAAAAAAAATTTAAAAAAAATGTGCCGGAACGTGCCACTGTGAGGTCATGCATATCCATCGGCACGGAAGCGTGTCACGTGTCGGCACGGAAGCGTGCCTGTACCGTACCGTGCCAGACGGAAAGCGGCACGCCTCCGTGCCACGGCACTTAATTACTTGGTTAGCATGACATCACATGATACAGAACATAATAACTAATTACAATAAGGAAAACAACTTTTAATTAGAAAATCTAATAAATATCATTTTGCATCTGGAAGACACTTAATGGTCTGATGCAGGTCATGGACGCATGTTTTGAGATGACGCAAAGCGAATAATAACCTAAGCAGAACAGACTGAATAAACGCACAATTTAAAGTCCGGTTGTTGAATCAAATTGTGTAAATTTTGGCTAAATATGACTGAGCTTAATACAAACTCGGACTACAAAATTATGCTGATTAATTAAAATTTAAAAATTACACAATGACAATCAATGACATATGTAAAGACACAAGCATGTAACTGTAAGTAGGTGGCAACGAAAGTTGAGTTCACAAGAAATGTAAACCAAATCAAGCTTAAATAGTGTAAAGTGGGATGAATCATCATTAAGATAATCTGTACCCATTATATCTTTATTTTGCAATATCAAGATTTCAGCAATGGATAAGAAAAGGTGAATATAGATCAGCAAGTTAAAACTAAAAAGAGAATAACTGAATAGGTTTTCAGCTTAGATATAAACATTACAAAATTGTTGAGAAACTAATTCATCAAATACAGATATGTCGCAGAAACAATAAGAATCACAAATACTACATGATAAAACCTTAGATAGCACGCTAAAGTAATCCATCTTCATACAGGTTTACTCTGGTATTAGTACATATTACCACATTACAGTTAAAAAAAAAGCTAGTGGATGGTGCTTCAATTAACAAACACTGGTAAGGAGGGATGTTATTAAACAGATTAGCAAGAAATTAAAGAGGATCAATCATTTTCCTCTCAAAAGGGGAGAAAAATTGATATCTTGAATCACGTAAAACTGTTCTTCCACTTCAGTGGTTATATTACCATCCTACTAGCCACATGTATATATGAGAAAGTGTACATGTTTGAATAAACAAGTTACCATAATTGCTTGTAAGCTATGTACGAATAAATCAGAAAAGAGCCCACATGCCTATCTATCCCCATGTGATTAGGTTATGCTGCATAAAGTCTCTAATTTCTGTTACAAAATTATGTTCATCAAATTTAAAGACAATTTCACAACGAGATAACTGTCGGAAATAAGCGACAAAAGTAATCAGTTGACAAAAAAAAAATACTATTCAGATGAAAACCACAAGCATTAATTACGTTCAAGAAAGTCATGTGTTTAATTATTAAGGCTTAATTATCACTTCACAACACTCGACTATAAGAGTTCCCTCACTTTCTACATTGTACTTTCTTATTTTACCAAACTATGCATTGAGCTTCAAATTTTATATGAATCCCTGCATTCTACCAAACAAGAAATAGCCAAAGTCAAGTACGGTTAACAATTATTTGAATATTCTGTCTAATTGGCCTAGTAATCCTTCTTGTAAACGACAAATATCATCCACTCGCAGTCACCTCTAGGTGGAGCAAAAGAATAATTTCTCAATTTTAGCTAGACGGCGTTTGTAATTCAACCTCTCAACAGTCAATTTTTAATGGCAGAGTGCTATTTACAAAGAAATATTTAGATATTGAATTCTGTATGCTCAATTTGCACTATAGCTCCTCTCCTTTTTCAGCATTTGGATAATCTACTATGAATCACTCACCAACTCAGGCCTAATCGAAGTCCGAAGATGAAGATTTTGGTTGTGATAGAGGAAATATTATGTTTCCTTTAAAACTCTTACAACACAGTGTAGAAAGTTCTGTAAGCATGAAGTACATTGCAGCAAGTGAAAGCAACCCCTAAAGTTCAGCGCAGTACACTATAACTAAGATACTTAATAGATACTCATTAGCTCATGGTGCACCACTGAGATAGCAGGATAGATGCCAATCGCCAAATATAGATGAACAAAGATAGGGCCGAGAAGGTACAAACCGAGAAGCATAAGACAGGTATAACCAAAGTCAAATTAGAAACTATAAAAGCACCAAATCCATTATCTTTACAGGTTAAAGCAATCACCCACCAACCGGTTTGATCTCAACGCCCCGCTGAATCCTCAAGAACCAGTCTCATCCGACGGGCCATCGCATCCATCTCAGCGAGCCGCTGCACCTTCCACCTCCGCAGCAGGTTGCTCTCATCGGCGCTCGACTCCGAATCCCCATTCGGCCGGAGCTCTTTCAGGCACTCCTCGAACACATCGAGGATGGCCCTAGCCAAAATAGGTTCTTGCCCGTCCTTGGCGGCTCCGCCAGCTTCGTTTACATGTAAAGGCTCCTCCTTTATGGTAACAGGATGGGTGCCGACCGCAATGTGGGGCTTCTCTTCGGGTTGGGAAGTGGCAGGAGGAGCAGGAAGAGGGAGAGGGAGAGGGGTAGTATTAGTAGTGTTAGTAGCCGCGGTGGTGTCGGGAGCATTGACAGGAGGAAGAGGAAGAAGGGGGGGAGGAAGGGTTTGGGTATCGGCGTGGGAGGAGGGGGGGCGGGGATTGGGGCGGCGGCGCTTGTTGCCGCCGCTGCCGGGGGCGACGAGGTCGGGGGCGGAGAAGGGGGAGGAGGCGGCGTAGGAGGGGTGCCAGAGGCGGGTGCAGAGGTGGAGGAGGTCGCGGTCGTGGGGGGCGAGACGGGAGGGGTCGTGGCCGCGGGCGACGCGGGCCGACATGGTGCGGAACTTCTTGCGGAGGCGCCGCAGCTTCTCGGAGAGCTGCGAGCGCGTGTACGGCTGCGGCATGGACTCGGAGAACTGGTCGTAGAAGAGATTCAGGTCGCGGGGGAACACGAGGCCCTGGGACCAGCACCCCAAGAGGCCCTGGAGGAAGCGGATCTCGTCGGGCTCCGACCACACGCGGTGGAACTTGAACGGGGGCTGATGCTGCTGCAGCTGCTCCTGCGGCGCCGGCGCCGGAGAACGAGCGTCGGGGGAGTCGCCGTCGTCGTCAGAGGCAGCGGCTGCCGCTGCGGCGGCGACGGCGTTGCCATCATCGTCGTCGTCGAAGGAGGAGGATGAGTGGAGGGGGTCGGGGGAGGGGGAGGGGGAGGGGGAAGGGGAAGGGGAGGGGAAGGGGGGAGGGTGCTTGCGCTTGATGGGGAGCTTGCGAGCGGAGGAGGGTTTGGAGATGGTGGGGTTAGGGTTAGGGTTAGGGTTAAGGCTGGGGCTGGGGTTGGGGTTGGGGTTGGGGTTGGGGTCGAGCTCGAGAGGGGAGGCCATGGGCGCGCGCCGGAGGAAGAGGTGGTGGGGTGGAGCGAGGTAGGGGGGGAAATCGGGGTTCCGGTTAGGGTTAGAGTTGGGGATGGGGGTGGGTTCGGATTCGCGAGATAGGGGCGAGCGAGATTGGGGTTGAGACGGGGGAAAGAAGGGATTGATTTGACTAGTTCGGGCAAAGAGTCTAGTTGATGAAGAAGTTTGGGATTGATTGGTTGGATGAAGGGCTCTCTTGACTTCGATTATGCGGAATGTCGATGAGTTGAATCAATAAATAAAAGCTAGAAGTTATATATATATATATATATATATATATATATATATATATATATATATATATATATTGAATTTATTTTTATTTATAAAAAAAATTATTAAATTTTATTTTTACGAGTGATATAGCTGTTGAGTTTGACTAAAAATATTTCAAAATTACTGAATAAGTTTGAAATACAGTTATCATAAATTAGAATTCAGACGAGACTAAATTAGTATGATACGAGACTAAATTTTAATATCATAGCACATGAACTTAACAAATTGTAAACTAGACAACATGAAGTATGAATTTCACAGTAACATACCTGCAAATATTACCTCGAAAAGAAATTAGTATGATAGAATTTTTTTAAGAGTCTCTTTTGATATTGAATTTATTAATACTTAGTTTCACTTCAAAATATCAAGTGAATACGTATTGGTAACGGCGTAAAGATAAATAAATTCTACCAACTTGAGCTAAACTTTTCAAAATCACTCGTATTCACAAAGATGGAACTCCATTGAATGCTGATGTGTGAACTGTTGGGTTTTAATTAATTTTTGTGATTTAAATCTTGTATTTTTTAGCCTTTGGGCTTTTCTGGGCAGCCCAATATCAATGGGTTTTGTCTGGGAGCCCAAACCCTTTTCCCCTCTACATGTGATGTTTAGTCCCACATCGGAAATTCATCACATGTAGAGTGGGTTTATTTACTCCCTCTCTTGTGCATATATTGGTTAGAAAGTAAGAGCAAGGCTTTTCCAATACACACACGGGTTGGGCCGGGCTTGCTTGTTTTTGACTTGGTCCATTTGACTTTTGTCTTTAATGCCTACATTGGAAATTTATTTCTCGGGCTTTTTTGACTTGGTCCATTTGACTTTTGCCTTTAATGCCTACATTGGGAATTTATTTCTCGGACTACCCAAAGGCCTTCCTTGGGAAGGGCCTTTGTGGGCTGCCTAAGAAAAGATCCTTGGGAAGGGCCTTTGTGGGCTGCCTAAGAAAAGACCCGTTGGAGCTTGTCTCCTGTAGGTTTTGGGCTCTTTAAAAAGAGAGCTTGTGAGCTAAGTAAAACACACAGCATTTACACTTGAGGAACTCCATTGAATGCTGATGTGTGAACTGTTGGGTTTTAATTAATTTTTGTGATTTAAATCTTGTATTTTTGGCCTTTGGGCTTTTCTGGGCAGCCCAATATCAATGGGTTTTGCCTGGGAGCCCAAACCCTTTTCCCCTCTACATGTGATGTTTAGTCCCACATCGGAAATTCATCACATGTAGAGTGGGTTTATTTACTCCCTCTCTTGTGCATGTATTGGTTAGAAAGTGAGAGTAAGGCTTTTCCAATACACACACGGGCTGGGCCGGGCTTGCTTGTTTTTGACTTGGTCCATTTGATTTTTGCCTTTAATGCCTAGGAATTTATTTCTCGGACTTTTTTGACTTGGTCCATTTGACTTTCGCCTTTAATGTCTACATTGGGAATTTATTTCTCGGACTACCCAAAGGCCTTCCTTGGGAAGGGCCTTTGTGGGCTGCCTAAGAAAAGATTCTTGGGAAGGGCCTTTGTGGGCTGCCTAAGAAAAGACCCGTTGGAGCTTGTCTCCTGTGGGTTTTGGGCTCTTTAAAAAGAGAGCTTGTGAGCTAAGTAAAACACACAACATTTACACTTAAGCTTAAAAATTTTCCTCTCTAATTTACAAATTTACACTGTGATTTTCCTCTTTGAGTTTATATTTTTGCTGGATCTCTGAAAGTTGTTGGGTTCGCTACGCACCATCCCGGAGTCGTTGCCGACGGGGTGGACAGTGGTCGTTGTATCGCTAGGGGTGATTGCCGGAGCCTCGCACGTGGAGGGGCAATCTCGCTTCTAGGACAATGCTCACGCACGCCTCGACATTCACAGGCTTCATCTAAACTTTGTTTTATATTATTTTGAGTTTAAATTAAGTTTAAATTATTTAAAAGAATTATTTTGAAAAGATAAATTATTTCCAACAATCTAGAAGCGAGATTACATTCATTTTATCTTTTCATATAATTAGTAAAATACTGTTGCCTGTGATTAAGATAAACACTTAATTAGAATATTTAATTAAATAGTTGATCTATTGTTAGCATATATTATTGTGATAATACTGTTACTGAGTGTTGTTTCTACTGTGCTATATTATATACAATATAATCCTTACGCTGTTTAATATACAATATAATCCTTACGCTGTTTAATTTCAAACTTCTGTACACTGTTGCTTTAAAATTCATTCGTACACTGTTGCTTTAAAATTCATTCGAGACTACTTCCTTAATTAATACTGTTTGTATTAATAATATTGTGTTATAATACATCTCTGTTTAAAAACTTTTGTGTTGGTGTTGAGAGTGGGATTTGAACCCACGCCCTTTCGGACCAAAACCTTAATCTGGCACCTTAGACCGAATCGACCCTCCCAACACTTTTGCTAGTATTAATATATTTAATACTACTAGTAGACCTAATTAGTTGATAATACTGCTGTGGTAGTTTACTTTATAATTTAACATAACCTGTTAACTGTCACACTATTTATGAAAATACAGTTATATATATATTGTTTGATTATTATACTGTTATTTAAAATTTGATATATACAATTGATAGGAAAATTTTATTTCTGTAATTAAAATATAGTTTAACCTTTTTTTGATGTTAATTAAAATTTAAACCTGTTAACTTAGATTAACTGTTTTAAATTTAGAATAATTTTGTGACATTATTTTAGATTATTGATTAAACAGATTAATGGAGGATTCGTATTCGGCGAAACCTGTTACCTTTGATGGTCGTAATTTTAGAAGTTGGCAGAATCAAATGCGATTCTGGCTCACCACGCTGGGACTTGTTTCTGCCATCTCAGATCCTGTTGAAAATGGTAATGAAACTGCACCTGATGGTGCTATTCAGTCTGTGGCAAATCGCCCTCAGACTCGCAGCCAGTCTCAGAGTGCTCCTATTCCTCCTGGTGTTGCACCTGCACCTATACCTGTGCCTCCTACTGATCCTACTATGATTAATTATCATTGTCTGAACCGGATCCTTAGCACCCTATCTGATAAGCTTTATGACATTTACTGTAGTAATCAGACTGCTAGGGAACTCTGGATTTTCTTAGAACAAAAGTATGGCCAGATTGATCCTACTAAGAAGAGATACCAAGCTTCAGATTTGCTCAAGTTTAAATTGGTAGATAGTAAACCAATGTCTGACCAACTACAGGATTTTGAGTACATTATTGAGCAGCTTAGATCTAGTGGTATAGATCTAGATGAGAGTTTTCTAGTTGCCACTTTAATAGATAAGTTGCCTCCTTCTTGGTCTAGCCATGCCAATGATCTGAACCACAATCAAAGAGAACTTTCCCTGAATTTTGTCCTAAGATCTCTTAGGATAGAAGAAACCAACCGAGCTAGAGATAAGAAGCCTAGCGAGCCTTCTACCCAAGCCAACCTAGTAGAGAACCCGAAACCTAAGGGTAGAAATTTCCAACCCTTTAGAAACTTTAAGAAGAAGCCTTTCCAACATAGAAGTTCAACCCAAACTTTAAGAAGCCTGCACCTAAGGGGAGTGGAGTGAATTCTGGATGCTTTGTGTGCGGGAAGACGAACCACTTTGCGAAGGACTGCTATTATCGCAAGACTCGGCCTTCCGCGCCAAAGAAGAAGGGAGCTCCTCCTGAGCGTCAGTTGAACATGTTGACTGATGTACCCAGCCCTTCTGATTCCACTATCAGGTTAGGAACTAGCTTACCCGAGGTTAACCTTGCTCTTAGTTCTTCTGATTGGTGGATTGACACTGGAGCAAATGTACATGCTTGCTCTGACCGTTCTTGGTTTTCCACTTATCAGGACTCAAGTGGAGGATCGGTGAACATGGGAAATGCAGCATCTTCGCGCGTGCTTGGGACTGGTCGAGTGGACCTGAAGTTGACCTCTGGGAAGACTCTTTCCTTGCACGGCGTGCATCATGTTCCTGATCTTAGGAAGAACTTGCTTAGTGCTTCTCTTTTAGTTCAGCAAGGTTTTAAGTTTGTTTTTGAATGTAATAGGGTAGTAATTACTAAAGGTGTGAATTTTATTGGGAAAGGATTTTTGAGTGATGGTTTATTTAAGCTTTCTGTGATGACTTCTACTATTAATGAAAGTATGATTTTGAATGTTGTTTCATCTAATGTTTGGCATGGAAGATTGGAACATGTGAATTTTAATACTATTAAGAGATTGATGAATTTTGATTTAATTCCTAAGTCTGTTTCAAAGGATCATAGATGTGAAATATGTGTGCAAGCTAAGGAACCTAGAAGACCATTTAGATCGGTAGATAGAGATTCTGATCTGCTAGAACTTATTCACAGTGATGTTTGTGATGGATGTAGACCCAGTAGGGGTGGAAGCAAATATTTTGTAACATTCATTGATGATCATTCGAAGTATTGTTATATTTATCTGATTAAGAATAAAGATGAAGTTTTGAATAAATTTAAGATCTATAAAGCTGATGTTGAAAATCAATTGGATAAGAAAATTAAGATTTTAAGATCTGATCGAGGAGGTGAATATACATCAAATGAGATGACTATTTTCTGTCAAGAATTTGGAATTGTACATCAAGTGACTGCACCTTATACTCCTCAGTCTAATGGAGTAGCTGAAAGGAAAAATAGAACTTTGATGGATATGGTAAATTCAATGATTATTAGTTCTGGTGCACCCGAGAACTTGTGGGGTGAAGCTTTGATGACTGCTTGTGTAATTCTTAATAGAATTCCCCACAAGAGTTCTTCTGTATCTCCTTATGAAATTTGGAAGGGTAGGAAACCTAATCTGAATTATTTTAAAGTGTGGGGTTGCCTAGCTAAAGTAAAAATTCCTGAAAATAAGAAGAGAAAGATTGGTCCTAAGACAGTGGATACTGTTTTCTTAGGCTATGCAGATGGTAGTAATGCTAATAGATTCTTGGTGGTAAATTCTGAGGTTAATGAGATTTCTAACAATACAATTATTGAAGCTAGAGATGCAGTATACTTTGAGGATATCTTTCCGTTTAGAACTAGAGTAGATAGACCTGTTCCTGTTGAGACTATAGGTGGATCTAGTAGACTCAGCACTAGTGAACCCATAGAAGAGTCTGAACCTAGGAGAAGTAAGCGTCCTAGGATTGAGAAGACTTTTGGTGATGATTTCTGTGTCCTTCTTATAGAAGATACCCCTTCTACCTTTGACCAAGCTATGACTTCTGTAGATGCATCATTTTGGAAAGAAGCTGTTAAGTTGGAGATGCAATCTATTCTACAGAATCATACTTGGGAGTTATCTGATTTACCTGTAGGTTGTAAGCCTGTAGGATGTAGATGGATCTTTAAGAAGAAGTTGAAACCAGATGGGTCTGTAGATAAGTATAAGGCTAGACTTGTAGCTCAGGGTTTTTCCCAGAAGCCTGGTGTAGATTATTTTGATGTTTATGCTCCTGTAGCTAGGATTACTTCTATTAGGATTCTGCTAGCTTTAGCCTCTGTCCATAATTTGATTATTCATCAGATAGATGTTAAGACTGCTTTTCTAAATGGTGATTTAGAGGAAGAAATTTATATGAAGCAACCTGAGGGATTTATTGTTGCTGGACATGAAAACAAAGTTTGCAAGTTGATAAAATCTTTATATGGACTTAAGCAAGCTCCTAAGCAATGGCATTTGAAATTTGACTCTTTAGTTGTGAAAGCTGGTTTTCATGTGAACATGTCTGATGAATGTGTGTACTCTAAGGAATACAATGAACAGATAGTAATCCTATGTTTGTATGTTGATGATATTTTGATCTTTGGAACAAATATGGATGTGATAATGGGTGTTAAGAAATTACTTAATGATAACTTTGATATGAAGGATCTTGGGCAAGCTGATGTGATTCTAAATATGAAGATCATAAGAAAATCAAATGAAATTATTATGAGCCAATCTCACTACAGTGAACAAGTGTTAAAGAAATTTAGATATTTTGATTCCAAGATTGTTGTAACACCTTATGATCCTAGTGTACATCTTAAGAAGAATAAAGGTGATCCTATAGGACAGAATAGGTATGCTCAGATTATAGGATCTCTAGGTTATCTTGTAGATTACACTAGACCTGATTTAGCATATGCTGTGAACAGATTGAGAAGATATACTCATAACCCAAATAGAGAACATTGGAATGCCTTAGAAAGAGTTTTGAGATATCTGAAAGGCACTGTATCTTATGGATTGCATTTTTGTGGATTCCCTGCTGTATTAGAAGGATTTAGTGATGCTAACTGGATAAGTGATACAGCTGATGTGAAGTCAACCACTGGATTTGTTTTTCTTCTTGGTGGAGCAGCTGTTTCTTGGAAGTCATCGAAACAATCATTGATAGCTAGAAGTACAATGGAATCTGAATTAATAGCTTTAGATACCACTGTAGCAGAGGCTAAGTGGATTAGAGAATTTCTATATGACTTGCCACTGATGGAGCGACCTTTGGCACCTGTCTGTATACATTGTGATTGTAGATCTGCCATTGACAAGTGTGCACAAGAAAATGTGGAAACAAAGATGAATAGATTTATGAAAGTAAGACAAAAGTATATTCGGCAGAATATTAAGGATAATGTAATTGCATTGGAATTTGTGAGATCTGCAAAGAACCTAGCTGATCAGCTTACGAAAGGTTTGTCTAGGACAGTGATCCTAGAATCGTCGAGGGGGATGGGGCTTAGCCCACAATAGAAACTACCGGCGACGACAACCCAACCTCTTGGAGGTTCAATGGGTAGAAACAAGTCGAATTGGTAGTTGTGCGGAGCACTGCTTTTATATACTCATCCCTATGGCGACAGTGCTCATTTATGCAAGTGGATAGTAAGGGTTCTTACCCTGAATGGTTCCGAGACCCTTGAGGCAGGGTGTGACCTTGCATGCACCCTTATCAGGACCTACTATATGTGTGTAGTCGTGAGGCCGCGACTGTGGGAAGAGGGCGGTTCCCTAAAAACACACATGAATCGATATGAGCGCATGGCCATAAAAGCGCTAACCCACATAGAACCTAAATGGCTGTACCATGTGTACTGTTTGTGGAAATCCGATTCACCGGCCTTGGTTCAAGGCGAAGTCCACCATTGTGCCCTCGGATGTACATAGACCTGTACTAAGTGAAGGTTCAAACCCGAAAGGTACCTTCGCCGAATACGTGGTATAAGGGATCCAGCATCTGTTTTAGTTTTTGTATTTCTTTTACTTTATTTTGTATTTCGTTTTTACAAGTTTTAAATCATGTGGGGATTGTTGGGTTTTAATTAATTTTTGTGATTTAAATCTTGTATTTTTGGCCTTTGGGCTTTTCTGGACAGCCCAATGTCAATGGGCTTTGCCTGGGAGCCCAAACCCTTTTCCCCTCTACATGTGATGTTTAGTCCCACATCGGAAATTCATCACATGTAGAGTGGGTTTATTTACTCCCTCTCTTGTGCATGTATTGGTTAGAAAGTGAGAGCAAGGCTTTTCCAATACACACGGGCTGGGCCGGGCTTGCGCGTTTTTGACTTGGTCCATTTGACTTTTGCCTTTAATGCCTACATTGGGAATTTATTTCTCGGGCTACCCAAAGGCCTTCCTTGGGAAGGGCCTTTGTGGGCTGCCCAAGAAAAGACCCGTTGGAGCTTGTCTGTGTGGGTTTTGGGCTCTTTAAAAAGAGAGCTTGTGAGCTAAGTAAAATACACAGCATCTACACTTAAGCTTAAAAATTTTCCTCTCTAATTTACAAATTTACACACTGTGATTTTCCTCTTTGAGTTTATATTTTTGTTGGATCTCTGAAAGTTGTTGGGTTCGCTACGCACCATCCCGGAGTCGTTGCCGACGGGGTGGACAGTGGTCGTTGTATCGCTAGGGGTGATTGCCGGAGCCTCGCACGTAGAGGGGCAATCTCGCTTCTGGGACAGTGCTCACGCACGCCTCGACATTTACAGGCTTCATCTAAACTTTGTTTTATATTATTTTGAGTTTAAATTAAGTTTAAATTATTTAAAAAAATTATTTTGAAAAGATAAATTATTTCCAACATGAACAAACTTGTGAGGCTCAACAACTCTCTTTATATAGCTTTCCCTTTCTTATATATTAGGTGTATGAAACTTAACTTTAATTTTAATAGTTCTTATAATGATTATAGAGTGACATTGATAAGATGGTCATGGATAATTCAAAGAAGGCAAAAAAAATAAAATAAAATAAAATAAAATTAAAATAAAAAAGGGCTTAAAAGGTGATTTATTTTCAAAAATTTTTGAAAAAAAAAGTCATATTTGTGGCCTTCATTTAGGCTCTTGTACTATTGATATATAGAGTTCAATACCTTTCTCGTACAACGAGTGTACGAATGACATATGAAGCTAAGAGAAAAGTTGAAAAGAAAACACGAACAATTCAAGAAAAAATGGTAAATATAGAATAGAAACAAATTAAATTTAAAACAAAATTAGCTAAATTGAAATCCAAGATGGATGCTTGGCGAAGGAGCCTAAATGATTTTCACC
Organism: Tillandsia leiboldiana; assembly: GCA_029204045.2. Taxonomy (NCBI): domain Eukaryota; kingdom Viridiplantae; phylum Streptophyta; class Magnoliopsida; order Poales; family Bromeliaceae; genus Tillandsia; species Tillandsia leiboldiana. The sequence continues at coordinate 49,442,887 of CM055063.1, read as the reverse complement.
AATCTAATTCCATAGAGACTACATAGGTTTAGTTTTACTCGTTGCTCATGTATTTTGGTCATGTAATTTTAATTTTTTTTGTTTTAATTATTCAATCCATAGAATGTTGCCAACGCAAAAAAAAATGTTGCCCATGGACTTGCAAGAGATGCATGGTCCTCGTCGTCATCATCCACTCATGCAATTCCAACTCATATGGTTTGTTTCTACGTCATTTCATAGTAAGTTATATATATATATATATATATATATATTGTCTATACTTAGTATTTTTTTTTATGACTTAATTTGTGATAAATATGTATTCTAATACTTAATATGAAATAAATTATATTCAAATTGTAGATACATCATAAAAAGATGAGGATACTGTAATACTCGAAAAATTCAAAGTTGGAATTTGATAAGTTCGAATGTGGTTTCAAAATTTAAAATATAGTATATGAGAATATTATAAGTCAAAAAGTACAAATTGCACAGTTTTCGGGAAGATTGTCTCCTAACTTACAAATCCGGATCTGATCTCAAAAAATTAAAATTGCCAGTGGAACCGTCTTATCGCATTGATTAAAAATAGTGCAAACCGATTTTTGATTTGAAGGTCGGATCGTCTCGAAAACGGCAAAGAATGAAGTGGGGCCCACGACTTAAGTTGTGAATAGTAACCCCTGATTTAATTTCCTCGCCGGCCAACGTCACTCGATCGACAATCTGGAGTCCAAATCTGACGATTCAGGTAGTCGATCTAAACGGTCTCATCGTTCTGAGCGCAGTGGCGCAAACGAAATTTGTGTTTGACGAGCCTAAAGCATCATAAAGCGTGCCAAGTAGTAGAATTAACTGAAGAAAATAGAGTTCGAAATTTTAGAGAATCGATCTCGATAAACCAAAAGCGCTACCTGATAGGTTTCGTCGAGCCGGATGTTGTGGCGGTGTCTGTTTATCTGTTTGATGACCTGGTCATCTCGAAAAGCACGAAAAACAACGAAAAATAATGGAATTTCGCATAAGTCCATGTATTTTATGCACGGAATCTAATGAGACTTCTTGGAAAGGGGTATTGGTGCAATTGTGGTCTATAGTAAAGGACCTAGCTCTAAATTTTGCAAGTTGAAGGGATTCTTAGCATTTTGTGCAAGTTGTATACAAAAAAGAAAAACCTAAGGATGGAACGCCCCATCACAATTTCCATTGAACCCCAGCCGCACCAGATAAACTCTTCATCTCCCTTTCCTCCTTATCCGACGGTTTCAAGCCCTAGCCACCGCCGGAGATCGCCGGAGAAGCAAGTGTTCAACTTGTCTTCGTGATAGGTTGGAGTGAACACCACCAAACTTGGTGGTGTTGCACCCAAGTCTTTCTGAGATCATTCTTGGTCTCTGGAGACTCAGCCCGAGGAGCGCCGGAGCCACGTTTCGCCGCACGCCGCCGTGGGGAGCCACTTCTTCTTCCTCAACTCCGGCAAGGTGAGATCTTATTCTCTTTTGTTTTTCTTGCAACTTAGGCCACCGCATTAGTTTCCCTACCCCATGGGGATGCTTTCTGCAGAGCCCCGACCCTCCATGTGCGTCCGGTTGCCGACGGGGAAGTTGCACTGTCACACCCCGGGGGTTTATAAAAGCAGAAAATAGCGCAATAAATTTTTTTTTTGAAAGGGAATACTCATCGGGCACGTGCACAGACCCGCCACATACGCTATCGTCCTCGATTTTAACCATCGAGCCACCCTTGCGTATGCACGGCGTAGAAACCACCATAACACTTTAACCACACCAGTCACATAAAAGACTAAAAGAGAACCATCATACAATCACATTGACCAACCGTTAACGTAAACTTGAAAGGATAAAACCACGGGTTTGTAAAACAGTGCCCACACGACACTTAGTTTTTAAAACAATTTCGCAATCTCTTTTCTGACGGCAATAAGAGTTTGAAAGGATAAATCCACAGGTTTGTAAAACAGCGCCCACACGACACTTAGTTTTTAAAACAATTTCGCAATCCCTTTTTATTTTAAAAACGGTCGTACGTAAAGCATAACTGAAGCATAAAGAAAAACGGTCGATCACCAAGTCAAAAGTCCATCCCAACATCCACATTATCCACAATGAAAGAAATCACATGCTCACAACTAACTAACCGAAATAATCAAGTGCAAAAAGGAAAAAGTCACCAGCAACAGAAGAGCTAAATCCCTCTAGTCGTAGCCTCGCCGCCGTCCCAGATCCCACCCCTGACCGAACCTGTCACATAGTGGGAAGTCAGTGACACAAAGAGTAAAGGTAAAGCGTAAAAACAGGTATGATAACAAGAGGTACAGATATTAAATCAAACCGTAAACTCTAGAGCATCCACAACTCCCCATAATGCAATCAATCATACTTCCCTGTAAAAACCGTACCGAACACCTGCCTAATCGGTCCGTGGACCTCATGCACAAGAATAACTGCCCCGCTCTCACCTTGGTGCATTTAACCCCCCACTGCACAAATGCAGCACCGTAAATAGCCGCAAGGGGCCCCCACTAATGTCGCCTCGTGGGGTTCACGGGTCCGCAGACCACTCATCCGGAAAAGTACACCGACACGGTGGCCAAACCGCTGGTGTGCGTGTAAGCGTCATGAGCATAGTAAAAGAAACACCGACATGTGTCATAGGATCTCGCGACACACGGTCGCTCCAAATAAGATAAGAACCGATGCATAATAGGGGTTAATTAGTCATCAACTCACAACGTGGATCAAAACGCAACTACCATACTCTTAAATCATGTGATTGCAACCAAGCGTGCACGACGAAGGAAAGGTTACCCACCTCAGGAAATGTCGACCGAAACACCAGAAACTGTCCTGCACTTTCGCACCACCCTGGAACCTAAAAAATAAAGTCCCTAAAAGAACACATTAGTAACACCACCAAGGCCCGCGAGAAAGGTAGACCCAACCCCTGTCTAGAAAGGACCGCAAACACTACAACCCAACATGACGCAGCGCAGTCAACAACGCGGTGCGGGTGGCGCGACGCATGCGACAGCCCCGTGCGGGCACCTCCCCCTCGCGGGCGCAAGCGGCGCGGCACGGCACAGCCCCGCACGGGCACCTCACCCGCACGGGCGCAAGCGGCGCGGCGCCCCAGTGCAGCACTCGCAGGCGGCAAGGCAGCGGCGCGGCGCGGCACAGCCCTGCGCGGGCACCTCCCCCGCACGGGCGCAAGCGGCGCGGCACGGCACAGCCCCGCGCGGGCACCTCCCCCGCACGGGCGCAAGCGGCGCGGTGCCCCAGTGCAGCATGCGCGGGCGGCAAGGCAGCGGTACGGCGTGAAGCAGAAACCCCGCGCGCGGCGCGGTCCACAGCCCCGCGAACGGCGCGGCCTGTAGCCCCGTGCGCGGCGCACCCTGCAGGTCCCGTGCGCGGCGCGGCCTGCAGCCCCGCGCGCGGTGCGACCCTGCAGACCTGCGCGCGACGCACCCTGCAGCCCCGTGAGCGGCGCGGCCTGCAGCCCCGTGCGCGGCGCACCCTGCGGGCCCCGCGCGCGGCGCGGCCTGCAGGTCGCGCGCGCGGCACGGCCTCCAACCCCGCGCGCGGCGCGACCTGCAGACCCCGCATGCGGCGCACCCTGCAGGTCCCGCGCGTGGCGCGGCCTGGATCCCCACGCGCGGCGCCTTCCCCGCGCGGGCATCGTCCAACAGCGGCACGCGGTGGCGCGTGCCCTGTCCGCGCGGCGGCAGCAAGGCGGTGGCGCGGCAGCGGCTAGGGCATCCTAGCGATGCACGGCAACAAGACGCGAACACAAAAACTCCAACGGCAGAAAAAAAACACGAAAACGAAAACAACGAGAAAGAAACGTAAACCGCGAACCTTGCTCTAACGGAGAAGATGACCCAATCACGTTCCTCGCGGATAGTGAGAAGACCGGATCCGCTCCCCGTCGACGGTGACGTCTCGTTCCCCGCCTCCGGCACGTTGATCGGAGAAGATAGAAGAACCGATCTCTTTTCTTTCTCCTCTCCCCGAATTAGGGTTTTCGATTCTTGAAAAAGATAAATTAATTAAAATGAAGTATTATTTTTCTCCTGTACGTAAGGAAAAACCCATATTCGGTATAAAGGGAAAGATTCCAATCTCCTCAAAAAGCGTTCCGATCGCCGAAATGTTCCGTAACAGCTAGCACAGATCCCGATGCACACTACATACGCCGAACTCCGAAAACTCCATTCCGGGCAATCCGTATGTCAGATTTTCGATCTAATCGCTTTGTCGTTCTCCGTTTTCCGAGCTCTACCACAGAAAAAAACTCAGAAGCACAAAACTTCCACCCACGAAAAATCGGTAATTAATCCCAAACAATTAATTTTATTTAAAGGGAAAATAAAAAGAAAAGAATAAAGGTCCTGATACTACATGCACCCGCCGGAACCCTAAAATGGGCCATCTCTTGCGCGAGCTTCTCTGGATGGCTCGGAGCTTGAAATAAGATGCTGGGCAGCTCTGTTAGGACCTTTGTAGCTCCCCCATGAAGTTTCATAGGGGATGGTTCAGTGTAGAAACCGCAGCCTCGAGCCCTAGGTCTGGGCAGTTTTTCATGGTCGAGCTTGCTCCGCCGCTGCCACCGCCGCTGCACCTCACCGCCACCGCCGTCGTACCTCACTGCCGGCCACTACACCCTCAAGCTCCCTTGCATCAAGGAGAAGAAACCGGTACCCTTGCATGGACCTGTAAGCCCCTGCCTTGAAAGTTGCCATTAGAGCTCCTTAGTTGGCCGCAAATGGCCAACTCCGGCCATCCGCCGCTGTGGGCCGCTGGTGCTTGGTCCGAGGACACTCAAAGCACTGCACTAGACCTGTCACGCCCCGAGTCCGCCAATTCGGTCCGTTCGGGCACGCCAATAGACCCGCCAATCGGGTATGACCCTTCACTTGGGTCTATTATTATTGCTTCCATTGGACCAAGTGGTGTGGCCTTTAAATTCCTCTAGTTCACCTTAGGTTCCCTTTATCTAAGTTCCATGTCATACTCATCCTAGAGTTCCTTGACTCTATGTTGATCACTAGTTCACCTTAGGTTCCATTTACCTAAGTTCCATGCCATACTCATCCTAGAGTTCCTTGACTCTATATTGATCACTAGTTCACCTTAGGTTCCCTTTACCTAAGTTCCATGCCATACTCGTCCTAGAGTTCCTTGACTCTATGTTGATCACTCTATCCAGTGCCCTTAGGTTATCTCCTAAGACAATGCCACTCATCCAATCCTAGGATAACTCCTAAGTTGATGTCACTCGTCAAACCCCTAAACTAGGTTTTCTCCTAGTCTTACTACCAACATGTTCCTTTCCCTAGTGTCACATGATTCCTAGGGTTATACCCTAACATGATCACAATCATAACATGATTAGCTACTTTCACGCATGCAATCATTTTCATATCCATCATAAGAGAATATTTATCCTCTACGCATGAAATTATCATCTATTTAGATAAATCAAGAATTTGCATCTTTCTCCTAAGTCCTCTTTACACATGCAAGCTTATCCTCTATCTTTGGCAACCAATAGTTGCACTTTTCATCGGTATCCATTTACACATGCACATTTTATCCCTATCCCTGGCAACCAACAGTTGCACTTTTCATCTGTACCCATTTACACAGGTGATCTTAATCATGATTACCTAACGCCTCTAACAGGCTACTATCATGCTTCTAAGTCAAAAAGCAAAGGAGTAAGGGAAGAGGTCACCCAGTTTCGACAGAATCCCCCACCTTGTGGTGTCCCCAATTGCTTGTAGACACTTGCAATTGGTTCCGCGCAATTCCACTTGTTTCCTCGAGCTTGCACGCAAAACGGTGCACGACAACACAACCTGCACGCGAAACGGTGCACGTACCTCAAATCTGCGCGCAAAACGGTGCACGTTTTATTGTAGGGTTGCACGCAAAACGGTGCACACCTTTCCAATCCTGCATGCAAAACGTTGCAAAATATTAGAATTTGCACATAAAACGGTGCACAACAACTCAACCTGCACGCAAAACGGAGCAAGTACCTCAGATTGGCACGCAAAACGGTGCACGTTCCTTTTCCAACGTTGCACACAAAACGGTGCATGTTTTTTGAGTTTGCGCTCAAAACAGCGCACGTTCGTCAAGTCGCACGCAAAACGGTGCATTTCTTGCACAAGCTTGCACGCAAAACGAGGCGCGCCAAAATGCCCGGCGACACTCCGAGATGCCCGGCGACACTCCGAGCAGCAAAACGGCACAGTAAACTCGATCCCTATCACGCACGTGGGCATGGGGCCAAATCCAAAATCCAAAGGACGCCTCAAAACTGTGCCAAAAATACCGCAAAATAACACGCGGGACTCACCTCGACAATGTCGCGCCATCCAACGCGCGTATGTGCGTTCATTCGGCTATTTGGAACGCCTTGCGTGCTCCACGGGATCGTCGACGCGCCGCCGCACCCCACGAAATCTCCTCCCACTCCCTCTCCATGGTGCTCGGTTGGAGAAGAAGAAGAGAAAATAGAGGAGAAAGGGTGCGGGGTGGAGAAGGAAGAAGAGAAGAATAGAAGAAGAAGAATAGGGGGTGTTTCCCTGGACCAAGCCCACGGAGCCCCCCAATGGGGAACCGCCACATGGCGGTCCACCACACAGGGGATGTGCGCGCCAGCCCAGGCGCACACCCCCTGCGCCACGCGGGCGCGCTTCCCAGCGCTCCACGCGGGCGCGGTACCCGCGCGCCACACGCGCGCGGGACACCGTGCGCGCCACACGGGCGCGCGCCCTCGCGCGGGCTCTTCCCGCGCCCGCGCGGGCGCCAATGGGGGCCCACCACGTGGTGGCCCCCACGTTGACCTGCACAACCGCGCGTCACCCAGCGCGCCTAGCGCAGCGCGCTACCGCGCCTCGAGCCGCGCGCCGTCGCCTCGGGATCCGTGCCATCTCGAGATTCATGCCACCTTGAGATTCACGCACGTGCCTCGTAACGCGTGCCTGTCTCAAAATGCGTGCCCGCCTTGCTACTGTAAATCTGGGACAGCTACAGTGAATTTCGGGCACTCGGAAGTACAGCCCAATCTGGAATTCGCTCATTTTCACCATTTTTGGACCGGTTTTATCCGTTTTCGTCTCGTTTTCGCCCAAATTTGACAGGCAGGCTCATCTCAACTTAATTTATCACAGAAAATTTTAAATTTTTATTTTGGGCCATTTCTGGGTCACCAAAAGTCTCGCTGTATCCAGAATCGCTGGCAGACCCCGTTCCCACAATCCGGGTATCCAATCAACGCGGAATTTTTACTGTGGCCTTAAAACATAATTACGCAGCTCCCGTAATTTTCTCAGAATTTTCCGACACTGTGAATTTTCCGCTAAAAATCTGGTCCCCCTTTCTCAAATAAAATTTTAGATCTCACATTTTTATCCCGATTTGGGCCCAATTCGCTTCCAAATTATTCTTTACTCCCCTAACTTTCATAAAAATAGTATTTCATATAATTTTTATCTACATTTGTTTATATACCAAATTCTGGTTCATTATAAGACCCCTAGTTGTTGATGCTTGCCTTTGTAGTCCACCAGAACCCAAGTTCTTCCATGGTTGCCCAAGCCCGAGCTCTAGAGCAATACTCCATGGCCAACCTTGATTCAACCTTGCTTCTAGCCATCCATCAATTTTCCAGCTATGAGCCCTCAACTCTCCTCAGTCCCAGAAGCTTCTTGCTCACCTTAAATTGGGAAATGACTAAGTGGATTGGTAGTTCCTACTTGTCAAGCTCTAATGTAGTTTAGGTTGGTTTTTAAAGTAAACCAGCAGCTTTGGGGCTGCACCAGTGAGAGCCCTAGCATCCAGATCATCCCCTGAGCTTGATGCTCACCTCTGTCCAAAGATGGACTGATGGGATTGAGTGATTTTGAATGCCAAGCTCTACAATGGCCATTATGGACCCTTATGCTGTTCCAGCAGCTTGGCTGCACCCTCAGGGTGAGTCTCTGAGTTTCTTCGACCTACTGAGCATGATGCTCACCTTAAATTTGGGTTTGGTCAAGTGTAAGTAAGAAAAGTAGCAACTTGAGCCTATTTGCATAGTATATGTTGACCCAAAGTTGTCCTCGGGTTCCGCGCTACTTCCAAATGGTGAGCACGGCATCTAGTGCGTCGAGGCCCACCTATTGGTGGCCTCGGTTCAGATCAAAAGCATTCAGAAATGAAATGCAAGAAGGCCTTAAATTGCATGTATTTGTGTAATTTTGAGAGACTCTAAGGGTCTAATTGCAATTGTAGCCTTATGGGCTGTTTTGGGCTGTGTGCCCATGATCTCTAAACCCTCCGTTGGAGATCCGACAGTTTTTGTTGAACAGGAATTGGATTTCGGACCGTAAATTGGCAAAATCGTCAGTTTATCGGCGACTCGTTGTGGAATCACACAATTTGAGGAATTGTGGTGATTGTTTATTGATGCCAGATATCTCTAGCTGTTCCCGACGTTGTCCTGGTTAGTCCAGTAATTTCAGTTTCGCGTTGGCGACTTTCGGTGCCGAAATCAGCTTTTCCGGAGGTGTATTCAGTGTTTATGGCACGGATTGAGCATAGAGTCACACCCAGTGGAGTCCGAGTGCCCGAACGTCTTCAGTGAAGCATTCCGGGGCAGCACGTCAAGTTTTGTTAAATTCGGAGACCTGTAGCCACGGATCAGATCATAGTTGATCTATCGACGAATTTCTGAAAATTCCGGCAAATTCCGGGACTTCAGTGAAGTTCTTCTTTTAAGGTTTTTGCACATAGTGAGTCAGTGGGTTGGATATGAGTGAGCCTTTTTCTAACCTGTGATTATGATTCAGGCCCCAGCTGTCATGCCCCGGGGTCGACACTGCGACCCGGGCTCGCCAACAGATCCGTCACCTATACAGAAAACTCCGCACATGCGAAGCGTCCAACCTGCAAGAATAAATCTACAGCTAAACATATATCAGAGCAGGAAAGTAAACTGCTGTAAAACTAAAATCCAACACTATACAACTGGAAATAAAATACAGTATCCACCTCCCAAAAATAATAATAGTACAACATCCTCTGATACAACATCTAAAACCCAAATGGGGAGGTAACTAAAATAACAATACATCAGTATACAGGCTCACAGTACAAGTCAGATCCTCACAATACATCAATCTCTCAAAAGTAAAAATAAACAATCTAACTGACTATACAATAAATCTCCAATAATGGGGTACATCTACTCTTCAAAGACAGGTAGGGATCTAGCTCACGACTCCCTCGCCTCGATCAGAAGGAGAAGCAACAGCTGAGGTAGGAACTAGAGAAGAAGCCTCTGCAAAACTGTCACCGACAGAGGGTGTGAGAACTACACCAACACGTAGTTCTCAGTGGGTACCGCCACCAAGCCCGACGGTCTGCCCACTAAGTCTACTTGAGGCAAAAGATAACGATGCAGTAAAAATTGAATAAGAAAAGTTGGAAATACACAACAACTACCATGCCTCTATCTAAATGCTCAATCGGTGATACAGATGGAAAGATATGCAACCACTCGCACACGAGGTGCTTAATCGACCCAATCTAACTTACTGCCACATATGGTCCAGTCAAGCCTGCGCCTACCTACTGCCATTACATCCACGGAGGACTGGACTTACGTAGGGCGTCCGTGACTGCTTAAAAAAGGCCCAGCCAGAGGGACAGCATCGACAAATCGCGATAGCAAAGTAACAGGTCTAGCTCCGGAGCGTCACTCGAGGGGCGTGACCCCACCGAGGAACGTACCCGTGCATCTCTATCGAGCTCAAAGTGGCTCCTGCAAGCTATAATCAAAATCCACGCTCCCTCTCAAAACGGAAAGACTCAAGATCCTCAAACATCTCGCACAACGGTCGGAGTACTCTCAACGACTCAGCTAATAAGCTCTCACGAATCTTGAGACACTGGCGAACTCAACCAAATCGTGGCACTAAACTCACTAGCTGGAGATACTCCACAGCCGGGACCACCGTCGACCCAAATGACTCCCAACGAAACATCAACTCACCACGCCAAACACACAGGCTGGAGACACTCCACAGCCGGGATCGACCCACAACTCAGGGCTAACAAAACTGGTCGGACGACACTCAACGACCCGGGACCACCGTCAACCCAAACGGTTCCCAACAACATTGACCGGAAGACACTCGGCGGCCCGGGACCACCGTCTACCCAAACGGCTCCCAACAACACTAGCACTGGTCTAATCTCAGCTACCAGACTCCACTCGACCCCCAGGCACGAGTGCAACATACGTCCCACAATGACCTGACCTCTCGGCCCATTATCCGGGCGAGGAAACTCTATGTTCAGAAAAGATGCAAAGTGTGGGATGTCTAAAGCATAAAAGAACCTAGCCCAAGTGAAGGTTCTCTACTAGTCTGGTTAACATGCAACATATGACGGGGTGCTAGGTCAAGTTCTAATAATAACATAATGTAACTTAGCATAAAATAGGAAACATCATCTCGCACAAGCATACTTTCTATCTCATCTAGCATAAAGTGAACATAACCATTTACAACATGCGAGATCTCAAACCCACCAAAATATGTACAATAAATTAAGTAAGCATTAATCCACATGATCTAGGCCATTTCTCATGCTTACATCTCAATCCTATAGATTGTACATTAAATTATGCATGCTATCAATCGCAGAGGGTAGCATTCCCTTATGTAAGCTTTCATTAACCATAATCATGGATATCCAATATTGCAAGTTTTCATAAGACATAACATGGATATTTATCTTGCAATACCTCATACCATTACCATTACTGATGTGATGACCCGGATCTCCGCAGAGTTTTTGCAGTGTGATCAGCGACTTATGGAGACTTATTCGGTGTGATGGAGGTGCATGTGCGCAAATCGGACCTCAGGATTGGACCGTGCGCGAAATTTGGATCAATATTACTTATCTGGATGCCTTCGACAAATTTTAGAAGTGGAACTAGGCAAAACGGACATCGAATTTTGTTGGGTTATAATTAATATGGATCTGAATAGGGAAAAAATACCTAGAGGGGGGTGAATAGGTGTAAACAATAAACACTCAAAAATCTTTGCGTAATAAAAACCCAATGCGGAAAAGTAAATAACACGCAGAGATTTTACGTGGAAAACTCCAAAACCAGGAGTAAAAAACCACACACGACTCAACCTTTTTCCATACGCTCCGAGTTGATCTTCTCCACTCGCTCCGCAATGCGCATCGAATCCACGATTTGCGTCCAACGCCGAATCCACGGCGTCCAACGTCGAATCCATGACGTCTGACCGAATCCACGGTCTCCACCAAGTCGTACGCCTCGATCACACGAACGTACCTCGCTCCGAATCCACGAGAGCGGTAGCACCTTGAATCCACAAGGCCACGCGAATCCACGCGCCGATTTTTAGAAAAATCGTTGTTTTGTTGGTGGTGAAAATCCGCCGAATACTTAGATCAAAGATAGATCGGAAATACCATCTAAGTATTCATTAATTTGATTCTACTCAAAATCTGAATTTGAAAACCTAGAATCAAATTAATCAATATAGATGAAGAAACATAGAATAAATCTAGTTATTTCCTTTCTTCTCTATATGTGGATTTATAAGTTTTTCTCCGTTAATTTTTCTCGTTCATTTACGGAATACAAAACTTATTTTTGGATTGCCCTAAAAGATGAAATTAGGGTTTACTTATAGGTTAGAAACCATTGGAAGTGGATAAGAATAAAAAACTGACTGTAACAAACTTTTTCCCGCACGACGGTCCGGACTGGATTTGGCTTGATCCGGACTGTCGTTGTTTTTTAGAGAATTCCTGAAAAAATAGTGTTCGGGGTCCGGATTGAAATAACCACGGTCCGGACTGTTCATGCGATTTCTGCAAAATCCACGTTCGGGGTCCGGACTGAACCAAGGGTGTTCCGGACTAGATTTCCGCATGAACCTTCCTACGTTCAGGGTCCGGACTGAAGTAGCCTGATCCGGATCCTGAACATATAACAGTCTAGTTTTCTGATTTTTATGCCATTAAAAATCCATCCAAGTGTTTCTACACAATAAGAAGTATTCGGATCACCAAACTTATTTAGTTAAACATACCTAATCCTTTTGAATTCTTCTTTCTTGAGATTGAGGTATATGGTCCAAACATCTTCATCTTCAATCTTCAAGACTTAAACACTTTCACGACATACGCCAATACAAATTTCTTAACAATCTCCCCCTTTGGCGGTTTCGTGACAAAACAAAAATCCACTTAAAGAAAATTTAAAAAGATATTTTTGTTGCTATCACCATACAACAAAAATTTACAAATGTGATCCAAATAAAATGAGTACATGAGATAAACTCCTAAAACAAACTCTAGACTTAGACGTTTATACTCTCTACAAAAAGAGGTAATTCTTGACAAAAGAAATCGTTAGATACCTCAAGAATTTAACAATAAAAAAACCAAACACAGAGATAGAGTTTATACTCACCATGACATTTATACAAGCAGATATGTATTAGAATACCAATCAGAGATAGACATATCTTCTAAGCAATAAATTCCAAATGTCATACGAATATTAGTCATCAAACAACTTGTTAGTAATATTACATGCCCAAATAGTTAGCTGAGGTATGCATGCATTCACAATACAAACCAAAGTTGTTGTCATACTTACCTTCCAAAGTTCTCACATCCATGAAACCATGTTCATATCTCTCTCCCCCTTTTTGTCACTAAAATTAGCCAAAACGTACAAAAATTAAGGGAGTTAAAAGGTCCAAAACAAAAGGAAATATAAGAACTAAGACTAAAACCTGCAAAACAAAGAGATTAAAAAAAAAAATTGTCAGACTTTGAGTCTTCAGAGCTACTACATCCCATCTTTGAGAACATCTTCTTCATCAACTTCTTCATCGAAGTGAGTTTCTTTGTTAGAGTGATTTGGGCTGCAGTGATTATTTCAAGCTCCGCAGAGATGCGCTTATGTTCTTTTGTGATCTGTTCTTGTTCAAACGATAACCGTTGCTGCTCCTTATAAATTGAAGTCACAGAAGCTTCATCATCTGACACAAGTACTTGCTTTGAGGGTGTTGCTGAAGTACCGACTGAGGGTTTCTTGCTACGTGGAGAAGTCGGAGTGACATGAGGCAGTTTTGGCAAAGACTTTACGACAATCGAATCATTAATCATACCTAAGCTGTGTTGATAACTTGTAGAGCTAATATCAACCTTGAATTTCCTTAAGATTCTCATTATGATTAATGGGAACGGTAGTCTTTCCGTTGGATGAGGATGTTCAACGTACCGTGCCATCCTACTCCAAATGATATATGGGATATTGATGTTCAAACCCACTGCCTCCGACGAATGTCCTAATAGATATAAGAAAAGCATGCGATCCCATCGTAGGACTTTCGTCCGCATGTTCGGAAGAATGTTGTAACATATGATGAAATTGAGAAATCGGTACTCAGGTCGAAGTTCTTTAGAGGAAACAGAATTTCCAGTTGACTGAGTCTCCGCCATGCATATTCCATTCACAACAGTTCACCACAACAGGTTTGTTAAACTTTTCCCTTTCAAGTAATTGGTCCCCGTTGTAGAGTACCGGGTTTTCGGATGGCGCGCCGACCGCACATGATGGCGTGGAGCGGAGAGTTTGCCTCGGGCATGTTGCGTATGTGTTTACTGTTGATGTCGGGTTCATTCGGATCAACGCAGAAGCCCCAGCTCGGTTCGGGGTTTTTCCGGGCATTGTACGTCGATTGAGGACTAGATTTGGAAATTACCGACTTCACAGTGGAGTGCAGGAAATTCGGGAACACTTGGAACAGTTATATTCTCAGATTACAGCGAAGTTCGGGTCGATTCGGACTGACGCGGAAGACCCGAGGGCAAAAAGTGAGTCCGAACTGACAGTTTTGGAGCCGGATTATTGGATTGAGTTTACCGACTCCACCGACGACCTTTTCAACTGAGGAAAGGTGCGAGCGAGTGTATTTTCAAATTACAGCGGAGTTCGGGAGGTTCCGGACGGCGGCGGAGGGCCCGGAGGCAAAAAGTGAGTTGGAGTTGGGCTTTTTGGATTATTTTATTAATTTAATTAATTAGTTTTGCTAATTAAAGGGTCTTCTCTGCTTGGAGGCTGTGAGTGTGGAGTGAGGTAAGTGGATTTAATTGGTTTTAATTAAAGCTTCTAATTAAGCTTTTATGACTCTAATTAAAGTTTTAATTAAAGTTATTTTTTTTTAATAAAGCACCTGTAGCTTTTTTTATATATGCCTTATCCACTTATGCCACCTCCCCTCTCCACCACTCACCTCTGAGGCCTTGTGGGTAGCAGAGAAAGAAGAGAAGAGAGAAGGGAGGAAGAAGAAGGAGAAGTAGAGGGAAAAAAAAGAGGATTTTGAAGCGTTCTTGGTTGTGGACTCCCCGTTGGTGGCCGAGAGGAGCTCGTGGGCGTGCGACGTGCGACGACGAGGTAAGCGAATTTTAGTTTTTTTTTGGGTTTTTCAGTGTTTTGGGGCTTTAAATGAATTTATTTAAAGTTTTGGTTGATTTATTTGATTTTTATTTTATTTTCTTTTACGCGGGGGATCGCAGCCGTGGGAGCTGCGCGCGCGCAATGGCGCACGCGCGGCCGGCGCGGCTGCTGCGCGGGCGCACAAAGGCGCCGCGCGCAGCAGCCTCCAGGGTGCTGCAGGGCTGGCAGCACCCTGTGGCACACCCGCGTGCGCGGGCAGCAGCAGGGCGCTGCGCCCTGGTGCAGCGCCGCGCGGGCGCTGCAGGCCGTGCGCAAGTGCGCGCGGCGGGCGCGCGGCGCCGCGGGCCCTTCAGGGCCGCGCGCGGTGCCATGACCATGGAAATGGTGCCGCATTCGGGGTTTCAAAACGTACCCCTCGGTGAGCACCTTTGTACCCCTGGGGTGCCAAAGGGGTGGATGCCTCGTGGGTTATATAGAGGAGGGGTTGGACACTTGCGAAGTGGCCCCGACTCCCCCGTTGGCCTATAGGACATAGGCCATCCCTTGGCGAGCGGAGTCGCCAAGCCTAAGTTCGTGTGAGCGGTAGTCGAGGGTCGATGAGCACACGGGCTTAGGGTAATGCCTAAGACACGAGGTCGACGGCATTACGGAGCGGGGTAAGCCCAGAGGTTTTGCCTCTAGGTTCGCTTGCACTACCTTATGCCGTTTCGGATCTCTGTAGTGGAGCGAACGAGCGGATGAGGGACAGTCTTGCGAAGGTTGGTCCGCCTCAAGGGACAAGGCTTGCGAAGGCATGTGGGTGCCGAGCGGGGATTCGTGAGGCGCGAGGCCTACGAAGTTTGCGAGGCGAAGGAACGGTCGGTCCGCCGTAATGGGCAAGGCTCGCAAAGGCAGCGGTGCCGAGCAGGGATTCGTGCGGCGCGGCCCACGAAGTAAGAGGAGATAATCGATGCGGGTTTTCGTAAAGTGAGCCATGGAGAGGACTGAGGGTGTTGGCGGCCAGGCATGGCCGTGCAATGGAGGTGCCGAATGGCTAGCGAAGCGGAGCTAGGCCGATTCGATTATGAGCGACATCCGCCAAGCAACCTTGGATGCTTGGCCGAGTGTGTTGGCGGCCGAGCATGGTCGTGCAATGGTGGTGCCAGGGGGTTGGCGACGCGGGGAGAATGTCGCTAGGTTGACAAACCCTTGCGAAGGGAACACACGCGGGAACAAGTAGTGTGGGGCATTTGGGAAGCGGACCTTGGACCGAATCGGGAGCGATGACGGAACTAGGTGGCCGGCGGATCGGATCATGCCCGACTCGACTATGGATCCCGTATTGGAAATTGCGGGGCGCGCGGCGCCTTGGCAAGGCAATGGGCTGGCGAACGGGCGAGATGCGTGGGACGGGTCGCTCGGTTAAGCAGACGAGCGGAACGCGCAAGGGCAACTCGCTCGGGCCCATTCAAATGGATGAAGTTGTGAGAACTTGTTTTGTCCTGGGTGCTTGCTTCGGGGGCACAGGGGCATTCGGTTAAGTAGCACTCTCGAGGAGAGTTTGTCCGGCTAGGCGGAATATACTCGACTTGAAGGCCAACCTCGGTGGCGGGGTTGTTTGTTTGGAACTCGCGGAGTTCGACAAAGGGTTCGACATAAGGCGCGGCGCCGGGCAGTCTGGCTCGTGGAGGAGCATGCTTGGTTAATGCTTGAGTTTGATCCCGCTGTTTAAGTTCGAGGGCGTGTCCGTGGCAAGGGGACTCGGGAAGGCTGGCTCAGGTGTGCGACACTTGAGCGCCGCACGGGGTGATTTTAAGGCGAAAAAGCTAGCCCCGTGACAGCGCGGTCTTATGGTTGGTCACAGCGTGCTCCGATTTGCGTGCGGATTCCGGCATCGTGCTTCGTTTTGCGTGCGGACCACGTGGAGGCAAGGTAATCCCGCTGGGCCAAATTGCAAGTGTCGACGAGCAATTGGTAGCAAACCGAAGTGGGTTGGTTTTCTCTCCAAGTCTACGGACTTCCTTCTAATTCTATTATGATAGGATTTGCATGCTAGTTTAAGTGTTTCCTTGGAACTTTGACTAGCACCCCCGTCATATGTTGCATGTGTTTAACCAGACCAATAGTGAACTTTAACTTGAGCTAGGTTCTTTTATGCTTTAGCCATCCCACAAATTGCATTTCTTTCCAGACATAGAGTTCCTCGCCCGGGTAGTGGGCCGAGTGGTCAGGGTGTTGTGGGACGGGTGTTGCACTCGGGCCTGGGGGCCGAGTGGGGTCTGGTGGCTGTGTTAGGCCAGTGTTAGTGTTTGGGAACCGTTTGGGGTAAACGGTGATCCCGGGTCTCTGGTTGTTCTCCGTTTTACTCGTCACCACCGTGTTGTGATCATGGTGCACGTGTGTTATCAGGACCTTGAACCCAGAATACTTTTGGACACTCATGATTTTAGTAAACTAGAGTTTTCCTTCCGAATTCCTAGGGGTCGCCGGAGCTTGTTCTTGTTTGATTAGGCGAGGCCGTCACCCCTGGGAGTTCGGGAAACAAACTTGTTTTCTACTGATTTTCTCAAGAACTAAAATCTATAAAAGTTGGTTTTCTCAATTCAAAACGGCTTTCAAAAAGGAACAATTTTATCCTCACCCCTAGGGGGTTGAGTGAAAAATGATATTTTATAATAAAGGTCATCTTTTCTCCTAAATTTCCTCGCCCGGCCGGGGTGAGTGATCTGGGTTTTAAGGGCTGATTTCATTCTTGGGTCGAAAACAACGGGAGGCTACGCCTATAGCCTGTTCTTGTTTGATTGGGGTCGTAGGTATTAGTTTCCCAGGGTTTTCGGATCCTTCGCGGTTCTGGCTGTTGAGCATCTCTAGCCCGTGAGTTTGGTGTGTTGAGTTGGTTTCCCACTTTAACCGAGAGGGGCCGAATCCCTGAACGGTAAAGGATCGAGAACTTCGATAGGCTGAGCCTAGAGTCTGTTCTTGTTTGATTGGGGTTCTAGGCACCGGCCTAACGGGATTCTCGGACCTTTGCTGCGTTAGTCGGTTCTTCTCGCCTATGAGTGGGGTGTCTTTTGGGAGCCGCTTGGAGTGACGGCGGTCCCAGCTGTGTAGTACTTTCTTTTAGCGAGTTAGTGTTGTGAGTTTGAGTCGTAGAGGGTTCTCCGACCGAGTTGAGCTTTGGGCATCGTGTTTCCGATCTGTTTGATCGTGGAGTTTACTCCGACCTTGACATGAGGGTGAGTTGTCTGTTCACTGTTTCCGATCTATTTGATCGAGGATTATAGCCTGCTGAGCCTGGATTTATGCCAGTTATGAGATACTTGAGTTCGCGGGGTCGCTCCCCGCGAGCTACGCTCCAGATGCGATGATGATACCGAGCCTGACGAGGCTGCGATGTGGTTACTGTGATAGCCCTTGAGGGACACCCTACGTAAGTCCGTTCCTCCGGGATGTGCGGCAGTAGATGAGCGCAGGTTTGTTTGACTGGTCCAAAGTGGGACAGTCACTGAGATTGGGAGACTTTGAGAGAGTGATGGCATAGCATGTGTCATAGTAGAGTTTTCTTTGAGCATAGTACTTGTGACATATTGTCAGTAGAGAGTGGATGCATACCATCATCTCTGTTCTTTTTCCTATTGAGCATAGTAGATAGAGGCATGATAGCTGTAGATACTTTTCCAGCTTATTTACCCTTATCACAGTCTTTTCTTTTATCTTATGCCTCCAGTAGACTTAGTGGGCAGACCGTGGTTCTTGGAGACGGTACCCACTGAGAACTACTGTAGGATGTAGTTCTCACACCCTCTGTCGGTGACAGGTTGCTGAAGATTTTTCTTCCGTTCCTGCCCGGGCTGGCTTGACGGACCGAGGACAGGGAGTCGCGAGATAGTTCCCTACCAGCATTGTTTCTTTAGAGTGAGGTAGATGTACCATCCCGGACTGTGGGAGCTTGATTATGTATTGTTATATTTCTAGTTTTTAGTTATCTCCCCTTTTGGATTTGTAGAGGTTGTATAGGTGGATTTCTATTTGTATCACCATGAACCCGGGGAGATGGACCTTGTATTTATTTTCAGCTTTGTAGTAGTGGATTTTTACAGTACAGCTTTATTTTTTCCCGCTCTGATATCTGTATAGCTATAGTTCTATCTTTTGCAGGTTAGACGCTTCGTCGGTGCGGGGCTTCCCGTGTCGACGACGGATCTGTTGGCGAGCCCGGGTCGCAGTTTCGACCCCGGGGCGTGACACCCGTCATGCTGGATTTCATCCCTAGGACTTTTCCAATTAGATGTCGAGTTATTTTGAGTCTTGTTCCTCGGGCCGTCGTATAAAACTCCATTGGACCGTCTTCATGCTCTTGAAGCTGCAGTGCATTTGTGTAGAAGGTCCGTACCAGATGCAAACAATATCCAAGCGTTTCAGGAAATTTGCAGACTTGAGAGAGATTGGCTTGTTCAATCAGATTTCCAAACGCTGGAGAATGATCTCGAATAGCTCCAATATTAACGTGTCGTTCACCAATACATTCTCGGTTTTCAAAAGCTTTCAATCGATCTGTGTTAATAGGCACATGTTCCTCTGGAGGTAGTGAATCATGAGCTAATGGTTTTTCAATCTCAATCCCTCGTGCTCTTCCCATTCGTCGAGCTACACTTTTTCTTTTCATCGAAATAGATGTTGGCGGCATTGGAGCTTTGCCTTTCTCCGCAGCAGTAGGCGCTGTCTTCGCCTTTGTTGAACTAGGAGCTTTCCTTTTTGATGTAGCAGGTGATGCGTCATCTTCCATTAGCTCGTCCCAATCAACAGATTCCGTCTCGGAGTCGTCCACAAGGACATACTCACCTTTTTCTTGAGTTTTCTTAGCCCTTTTTAGCTTGTTAGTTGCTCGAGTGTGTACCATTGCTACAAGGAGAACTATAATCCATGCAAACACCATCTTTGCTGCTAGTGTTTTGAAGAAGAAGAACCTGCGAGCAAGAACTCAAGAACACAAAAAATTGTTTAATTTTCAAAAATTTGAAAACTTGTACCCAAACAATCATTATCGTGTAGAGAGACTAGGAATCGAGTTAGTTTTGCAAAAAGAATTTTAAATATAGATCAATTCCATGATTTTCAAAAATTCTCATTATATGCCCTAAAACCGAATTTTCAGAAATCGAAGCTTAAAAATCCGTTGATCAAGAGAATACAAGGCATATAAACAAAACTAATCTACCCAGAGTTTTTATTTCAAAAGAAATTTGACCAAAAACCATTCAAAAACGAAAAAGAGTCATGATTTTCATGCACGTTTTGAAAAACAGGGTAAAAACTGTGAAGAACCTAAGTTTTGATCATAAAAACTTACTTGAATCGGAAGAACTTGGGTTTGGAGGGCTCCAAATCGGTTGTAGTTTAGAGAGAGAAGCTCTGGAGATTTAGAAACAAAAGCTTGAAGTAATAAGAAATCAAATACCCTTTCGTTTCTTATAAACCCTAGCCGCGGTCCGGATCGGCTCAAGAATCCAGTCCGGATCGGCTACCCGCAGATAATATCTGCGTTCGGGATCCGGATCAGAATTTCCAGTCCGGATCGGCTTCAACATTTTCTTCAGAAAAATTTAGAAAAATTTCATAAATTCCAGAAAAAGATTGTAAGCACTTTTGTATGTCAACTTTAAACAAAAATCATCATTTCATATCAAAAGAAATAGATTATGCTAAATCTATCAATAATATCCAAGCAATGAAACGAAAATTTATAAAAATTAAATCCTTTAAAGTTGATCAAGTTCAAAAACATCAATCACGATCTAATGTGTAATACGTTTATCAGATCCTCAATTTAGTAAAGAAAATGAAGCACAAAGATCGATAGATGTTTGAAATCCCAAATAAGTTAGATAATATATCTAGTCAATTTATTGTAGGGAGTGGCTCTTTGAGCATCTTTCGATAAAATCCCACCTTATACCAACCTTGGAATTTGACAGAGTCAAGTATTCCAAAAAGCATTTTATCTAATCAACAAGAAAAACCATGCTTTGTATACATGTGGTAGCTGCACACAGTACTCGCACGACCGAGGTGGTAGCTCTTTCCTCTATGTGGTGGTAGTTTTCACACTCCTCATTGGGATGTAACTCTTTCCACATCTTTTGAGCATAAATACTTTAATAAACTCCCCCTCAATTGGCTATCAATTATTTAAGATATGAAGTATTCAACCAAAAATTGATCTCGTGTTCATACTTAACTCAATTTTCAAATATGATAAAAATTATACCAAGAGATCATTTGAGAGAGAAATTGACTTTGATCAATTAAAAATGAACTAATTGATATAAAAGATCATTGCATCAAATGAATTATCATGATATCCAAACCATAATAAATTTCTCAAAAATATGAAAGGATGCAAGTAAAGTCAATTATACTAATGCTCAATTAATATTCTATGTACAAGTGTAGATAAAGAACACAAACACAAAACAAAACCTAACCTAAGCAATGGTTTCAAAAAGTGTTATTTCAAAGAAAGCATTCCAATTGCTTTACGCAAATGAATAAACCGTTTTTGATCCAAAGATTTTGTTAAAATGTCGGCTAATTGATCTTCAGTTGAAACATAAGAAATTTGAAGAATACTTTATTCAACTAGCTCTCTTAGAAAATGATATCTAAGTTCAATGTGTTTTGTTCTTGAGTGCAACACAGGGTTTTTAGAAATATTTATAGCACTAGTGTTGTCACATAGAATAGTTACCGAAGTTGCAGGAATTCGGAAGTCGCTCAACACGCTTTTCATCCAAATCAGTTGAGTCGAACAACTTCCTGCTGAAATATATTCCGCTTCGGCAGTTGAGAGTGCAATGCAGTTTTGCTTTTTACTATGCCATCCAACAAGACAATGGCCAAGATAAAAACATGCACCACTCGTACTCTTCCGATCATCCACTGATCCTGCCCAATCGGCATCTGAGTATCCTATTATGTCGAGAGTTGTGCCCATAGGATACCAAATTCCGAAATTCAATGTTCCTTTGACGTACCGGATGATCCTTTTCACCGCTTTCGGGTGAACCTCCTTTGGTGCTGATTGATATCTCGCGCAGATCCCAACACTAAAGGATATATCCGGGCGACAAGCCGTGAGATAGAGTAGACTTCCAATCATACTGCGATAAAGCTTCTCGTCTACACTTTCACTAAGAGATTCACTTCCTAATCCCTTGTTGCTAGTTCCCATTGGAATCGAAAAATCTTTAGAGTTTTCTAAATCGAATTTCTTCACCAACTCCTTTGCATACTTGGATTGGCAGAGATGAATGCCTTCTTCACTTTGTTTGACTTGCAATCCAAGAAAGTGTGTTAGCTCGCCCATCATGGACATCTCAAATTCGCTTTCCATGGTTTTAGCGAATTTTGAAGCATCGTTATTCCTTGTCACTCCAAATACAATGTCATCGACATAGATTTGTGCCGCAATGAAGTTATCCTGAAAATGCTTCACAAAGAGTGTCCGATCCGCTCCCCCTCGAGTGTAGCCCTTTTCCAAAAGGTGCTTTGTCAACCTTTCGTACCATGCTCGCGGTGCTTGTTTTAGACCGTAAAGAGCCTTTTTCAATCGAAAAACATGGTTAGGTAGTTTATTGTAATACTCGAGAAACTTGAGTTTGTATGAAGAGTGAAATTCAAGTGTGAATGTGTGTGAGGAAACAAAATTTAACCTTAGTGGTGTGTATACCGGTGTGCGAATGGCACAGTTTCCGAGGCACAAATTCTGCCTTTTCGATCCGAGTCTGATCTCGAAAATCTGAGGTCTCCAGTGCGACCATCTCATCGAATCGAGTGAAAATGGTATAGACCGTTTGCTGATCCGACGGTCGGATCGTCCTGAACTTAGCAAGGAAACTAGTGGGACTCGCGACTTAAGTGAAGAGTGAAATGAATAGTAACCCCCTGATTTAATTCCCTCGCTAGCCAACGTCGGCCGATCGACTGTCTGGAGTCCGAATCTGACGATCCAGGTAGTCGATTTGAATGGCGTCGTCGTTCCGAGCGCAGTGGCGTTGACCAAATCTATGTTTGACGAGCCGGAAGCATCGTAAAGCGGGCAGAACTATTTACTTTATCGTATATGATGGATTTTAAAATTTTAGGGGATCAAATGCGACAAACCAAAATCGCTACCTGATAGTTTTCGTCGAGCCGGACGTCGTGGCGAAGTCCGTTTTTCGATTTGACGACTAAAATGTCTCGAAAAGCATGAAATACGGCAAAAATTGCGGCATTTTTACACAGAGACCCCTATATTCTCTGCTCCGAAATCGCTGCTATTTTACGGAGAAGGACTTAAGTGTGAGACACAGCTGCCGTGAGGGACCTAGGTCTTCATATCCTGTGTAGAAGGACCTAAATGTATTTTGTTGCATTTATATAGTTGAATTAGGGTTTCTCTTTTGCAACGCTAATCTTAAAGCCCTAGCTCTAGCCGCACAGCACAGACCCCTCCACCTCCCTCTGCATCTTTCCACAGAAATTACGCCACCGGCCGCCGTCGTCTCGTCGCTGGAGAGGAAGAAGAACCAAGCGAACCTCCTAGATCTCGGTTTGGGAGGTAAGGGGTTGCTCTCAGAGGACTTGGGTTGCCCCAAGCTTCATCTGGAAACTCCTCTGTGCCCGTGAGACCCAGCCGAAGTGAACCCGACGCCTGGCTCGGCCGTGCGCCGCCGCGGGGGTCACCTTCTTCTTCCTTCTCTCCGGCGAGGTAAAGATATTGGGAACTTTTGCTTTTGTTTGGTTCCAGAGAGCATGCATGAACTTCCTGATGTTGAGACAAATCTCTCTGTGAAGCCTGAGCCGCCGCCGTCATCTCTGTCGCCGGCGGGAGCAACATCTTGCCGGAAACCTTATTTTGGCCGATCTTGAACACGGGCTTCATCCGACCGGTAAAACCGAGATCAAGACCATTGGATCTGGTCTTCTCGACGACTGCAACCTCTTCACCAAGTTTCGGAGTGATCAGATAAGGATCCAAGTCGCGCGGGTGAGCCCTAGAACCGGGCTTTTCTTCCCTGTGGCCGAGCCTCGCCGTCCGGCGCCGCCGTTCACCCGCGCCGCCGACCACCACATCAGAAAGCATCGTGGCACCTAGAGGAGTATTTTGGTCCAAGTTAGAGGGCTTTTGGTGCACTGGTTTGTGATCCGCCATTAAAGCACCTTCTTCTCCACCGAGCTTGGTTTGGGTCTCGTCGCCGGCGATCGCCGACGCTCCGCACAGCCGACTAGTGACCTAGGTAAGTCGGGTTAGTCATTTTCAAGCTTATTAGGCTGTTGCATGGGGGTTTGAACGTAGGTTTTTCCATCTCTGTAGTTACACCAAAGTTGCAATCCGGGCCTCACCGCCAGCCGCCGCCGCCACACTTGGACGCCGGCCACCAACCCAGGTAAGTCGTAGGCACTGTATTTAGGCTTCCTATCAAGATGTATAGGCCATGGGACCTTTGTAAATAAAGTTGGTCCAATCTTCCATTTTTTTATGGGTTTGTGTTGGGTTCTTCCCGGCCGCCACCGCCTCCGGCCGCCGGCGGTGGGTCATACCTGAACCAAACATTTGCTGTGAGGGTCTGCTAACTTGTGCTCACCCTTATTTTCTGTCAGAGCCTTGTTTGACCCAAACTTGTGCAACTCGAGCTCAGGTCTTTTGAGGGTGTTGCTCCGGCGACTTCTCCGGTCACTTTCCGGCAAGACTCAGGGCCCAGCAGTTCAGCACCAGCCTCCCAGTAGTCTAGCGGGAGTTCGGGATCGGCCTACATTCAGGGGGTTCATTCGACTGACTTCGAGGTGGGTACCCCTTAGAACCTCTTTGTGTATGTTTGCGTTATTGTTACGTTTATCATTTTGAGGGGTAGTGGGGGTGACGTGGACCTCCGGATTAATGAACGTCACGGTGGGAGATTGGACGGGCAATTCGCCCTCTCCGAACAACAGTAGGGTTGTTCGGGGCATACTAGCGATGAGGACGGTGATCGGTGCGACCAGTCGGAAGTCGGAAGGTGGTTTCTGCTTTCGACAGTTCTTGAGTCGGGAAACGAGGGTAATTGGTAAGAGCAAAGGTTTGACATGTTAAAATATTGCTAACCCCCGTATATGCTTATGTGTTTATTATCATCATATTTATGGCGACTGAGGGTCGTGGTGCTCGATGATACATCACGTTCTGGGTGATTGCCGAGGCAGGTGCTCGGTCTAGTTTACCGAGGTAGGTGCTCGGTCTGGTTGGCCGAGGTTGGTGCTCGGTCGATGCTCGAGGTTGCTACACGCACACCAGCGGTTTGGCCACCGCGAGGGTGTGCTTTTCCGGAAAAGTGGTACGTTGACCCGTGTACCCCACGTGTGGGTGACGTAATGGGGGCCCTCGTGGGTGGGGGGTGTGAGTGGTGGTGCCGAGGCGGTTGCTCGGTGTTGTGCCGAGGTAGGTGCTCGGTGTGGTTGCCGGGGCAGGTGCCCGGTTTGGATTGTACAGGGGGAGGGTTTTACTGTCGATTGCACGATGATGAGGGCGGTTGCTTTGGCTTTTATTACAGTTTGCTTTGGTTATAGCCCTTCTTGCGTTTCATACTTTGTATCTAGTGTCGCTGACTCCCCACTCTGTGACAGGTTCAGTCAGGGGTGAGAGCTAGGGCGACGGTGAGGCCGCGATGAGAGGTCTATTGGCCCTTCGAGGCTACAGACTGTGGTTAGTTCTTCTTTTGCTCATTTCATTATCTGTTAGTAGCTATGTGGGTGTGATACTTTTGTGAGGTTGACTTGGATGTTGGATTTATCACAGTACTCTGTGGATGCATGTTTAGTTACTATCGGATAGTTGGCCGTTTTCAAACTAAAAAGAAAAGGAAAGAAAACATTACGAAAAGGATTTGAAAAATACTGTTGTCGAGTGGGCACCGTTTTCAAAACCCTGTGGATTTATGGATTTCAAAATGGTTTTGTAAAACCTGGGTGTCGTGTGGGCACCGTTTTCAAAACCCTACGATTTTATCCTTTCAAAATTTAATCGACCTCTTTATTACTTATGAAAAAAAAAGGGTTGTATGTTCTTGACTGTTGAACTAGTGTGGTTAAAGGTATGATTGTATGGATATTGTAGTCGGGACGCCGTGCATATACAAAGGAAACTCTGCCCGTTTGCAGAGTGAATTTGTATATGCGGCGGGTCTGGGCACGCACCGGGGAAGATTGATTTAAAAAAAAATCTATGCCAAATTTCAGAGCTAAACGGTGACGTTTCTTCCGCGTGTTTAAACCCTGGGGCGTGACATATTAAGATGGTATCAGAGAAAAACAACTTTAACCACAGTAGTCGCTGTTCAACACCCACAGAAGTACATTACCACTGGCTACTAGCTAATGAAATGATCAGGGTATAGGTGCGTAGAGATGCGAGAGTGCGGGACTACTGAGTTTTGGTTCTCAGCTTAGTTCGGTTGTTGTGCTTAGGTAGTCGTGTTGTTTTGGAGGCTGGGGTCGAGGCCGGCTACCACCGGGGTCTTGATGGTTGCTGGGAGTCAATGGATTAAGCAACCAGCACAGGACACGGTGGGCCTGCTGACGATGTTCATGCACTTGGTGCGGCTGTTAACACAGCAGATCGTTACGCTGGCTTTTGTTTTTCCGAACCCCTTCCTCTGCCGACGTTCTGGTCGTCGTTAGTAACGGTGACTGGTGGTAGTGTAATCCGCCGGTGTTTGTTAGTGTGTCGGCCGTTTTGTCGGTCGTGAGTAACTGGGTAGCCTCTTGTCTAAATTTGTACCTTCTAGGTCTGCGGGTTTTAGGTTACAGCAGATAGTCGGCCTATTCTTTTGCATCTTGGACAAGGTATGGGTGGGAATGAGGATTCTTCCCCTACGGTTGTTACCCATAGTTCGACTTTTTACTGTGGTCACTGCGATGGTGGTAGAAACCGTCATGGTGGGGTTTTGGGGTGCTCCTTTGGGTTAAAAAGGAGACCACCGGGGCTAGTAAATATCGTTCGTTTGGGCTCGATTTCAGTTAAAAAGGCCGTGTCTCGCTTCGCACAAGTGTGTGTAAGTGGCGACTTTTATTGGGGGTTTAGCTTTTTGACGCTGGATGGTGCCAGTTAGCTCTTTCGAGAAGGTTGTGGTGGTGTAGCTCTGGGTTGGGTTCCTGTGTTTTGCACAAGAGGGTCGGTTAGGTTGTCCTATTGGTGGGTTGGCGCGTGATCCCTCGAGTGCGCTTAGTGAACCTAGGCAACTTTTGACAAGGTTCTTCTCGCTGTTTTCGCTGCATGTCTTCTTCCGACCCTTTAGGCTTCGGATGGATAGTCTACTGTACCTGGAGGTCATTGTTGAGCGGACCTAGAGCTTAGATTTCTCCTAGTTGGGAGTGTGACCGTTTGGTCTGGGGGTATGCAGCTCGGTTCAATGCACGGTGCTTGGAGGGGCAACAGATTGGGACCGAGCGGCAGGGGTTAATCAGAGTGTCGCACCCCTTCGGTGCCAAGATGGAAGTAGGACCGTATTTCTTGGTTTTTGTCGCCAGCTTCCCATGACCAAGGCATAGTCTGGAGGATTTTGGGTTGCGAGACTATTGATTGTGAAGCAGTGTAGGTCAGCGGGGGTTGTTGACTACATGGCGCTCTGGCATTGGTCACTTTCGGCTAGGATGCCCTACATGCAGCTTGTTCTGTGGGGTAGACCTTGTGGTAGGTCTTAGAGCTGAAACCTAGATTTAGTTGTGGCCGTCGCCTCGGTAGGACGGATAGTCGGAGAGGACAATCCGGGATGGTGGTTATGCCCCGAGCTTGTGGCCCGTGTTGGTGACGGGTGGAAGTGGCCCGTGTTGGTGACGGGTGGGTTCGTTGTTTCAAAGGAGGATTACTTGTAGGCGGTGACCCGGCTGGTTTGGTTGGCACAACCTGGAGCTTCGTGAGGGTATTAGTGTGGTTTCCCCCCCCCCCCCACCTTGTTGTCAGGTTATTTTGAGCATTTAAGGGCCCGTCGGTCCGGGTTCGGTGGTAGGACCGGGATACCTCGATGCACCACGGATCAGACTTGGAAGTGTGTTAAGGTAACAGGGGAAAGTTAAGACCTTAAGCAGATTTTTGGTGGCGTAAATTGACGAGGGACGCGAAGTCAATTAAGAGCACAGGTCAGACATGCTTGAGCGTCCTCCTATTTTTTTTGAGGCCTAGTGTATTTAAGTTTCGAGGACGAAACTTCTTATAAGGTGTGAGTGATGTAATACTCGAGAAACTTGAGATTGTATAAAGAGTGAAATTCAAGTGTGAATGTGTGTGAGGAAACAAAATTTAACCTTAGTGGTGTGTATACCGGTGTGCGAATGGCACAGTTTCCGAGGCACAAATTCCGCCTTTCCGATCCGAGTCTGATCTCGAAAATCTGAGGTCTCCAGTGCGACCATCTCATCGAATCGAGTGAAAATGGTATAGACCGTTTGCTGATCCGACGGTCGGATCGTCCTGAACTTAGCAAGGAAACTAGTGGGACCCGCGACTTAAGTGAAGAGTGAAATGAATAGTCGATTTGAATGGCGGATCGACTGTCTGGAGTCCGAATCTGACGATCCAGGTAGTCGATTTGAATGGCGTCGTCGTTCCGAGCGCAATGGCGTTGACCAAATCTACGTTTGACGAGCCGGAAGCATCGTAAAGCATGCAGAACTGTTTACTTGATCGTATATGATGGATTTTAAAATTTTAGGGGATCGAATGCGATAAACCAAAATCGCTACCTGATAGTTTTCGTCGAGCCGGACGTCGTGGCGAAGTCTATTTTTCGATTTGATGACTAAAATGTCTCGAAAAGCATGAAATATGGCGAAAATTGTGGCATTTTTACACAGAGACCCCTATATTCTCTGCTCCGAAATCCGTGTTATTTTATGGAGAAGGACTTAGGTGTGAGACACAGCTGCCGTGAGGGACCTAGGTCTTCATATCCTGTGTAGAAGGACCTAAATGCATTTTGTTGCATTTATATAGTTGAATTAGGGTTTCTCTTTTGCAACGCTAATCTTAAAGCCCTAGTTCTAGCCGCACAGCACAGACCCCTCCACCTCCCTCTGCATCTTTCCACAGAAATTACGCCACCGGCCGCCGTCGTCTCGTCGCTGGAGAGGAAGAAGAACCAAGCGAACCTCCTAGATCTCGGTTTGGGAGGTAAGGGGTTGCTCTCAGAGGACTTGGGTTGCTCCAAGCTTCATCTGGAAACTCCTCTGTGCCCGTGAGACCCAGCCGAAGTGAACCCGACGCCTAGCTCGGCCGTGCGCCGCCGCGGGGGTCACCTTCTTCTTCCTTCTCTCCGGCGAGGTAAAGATATTGGGAACTTTTGCTTTTGTTTGGTTCCAGAGAGCATGCATGAACTTCCTGATGTTGAGACAAATCTCTCTGTGAAGCCTGAGCCGCCGCCGTCATCTCTGTCGCCGGCGGGAGCAACATCTTGCCGGAAACCTTATTTTGGCCGATCTTGAACACGGGCTTCATCCGACCGGTAAAACCGAGATCAAGACCGTTGGATCTGGTCTTCTCGACGACTGCAACCTCTTCACCAAGTTTCGGAGTGATCAGATAAGGATCCAAGTCGCGCGGGTGAGCCCTAGAACCGGGCTTTTCTTCCCTGTGGCCGAGCCTCGCCGTCCGGCGCCGCCGTTCACCCGCGCCGCCGTCCACCACATCAGAAAGCATCGTGGCACCTAGAGGAGTATTTTGGTCCAAGTTAGAGGGCTTTTGGTGCACTGGTTTGTGATCCGCCATTAAAGCACCTTCTTCTCCACCGAGCTTGGTTTGGGTCTCGTCGCCGGCGATCGCCGACGCTCCGCACAGCCGACTAGTGACCTAGGTAAGTCGGTTTAGTCATTTTCAAGCTTATTAGGCTGTTGCATGGGGGTTTGAACGTAGGTTTTTCCATCTCTGTAGTTGCACCAAAGTTGCAATCCGGGCCTCACCGCCAGCCGTCGCCGCCACACTTGGACGCCGGCCACCAACCCAGGTAAGTCGTAGGCACTGTATTTAGGCTTCCTATCAAGATGTATAGGCCATGGGACCTTTGTAAATAAAGTTGGTCCAATCTTCCATTTTTTTATGGGTTTGTGTTGGGTTCTTCCCGGCCGCCACCGCCTCCGGCCGCCGGCGGTGGGTCATACCTGAACCAAACATTTGCTGTGAGGGTCTGCTAACTTGTGCTCACCCTTATTTTCTGTCAGAGCCTTGTTTGACCCAAACTTGTGCAACTCGAGCTCAGGTCTTTTGAGGGTGTTGCTCCGGCGACTTCTCCGGTCACTTTCCGGCAAGCCTCAGGGCCCAGCATGTCACGCCCCGGGGTCGAAACTGCGACCCGGGCTCGCCAACAGATCCGCCACCTACGCCAAAGTCGCATAGGCGAAGCGTCCTACCTGCAAGAAAAGTACTACGGCTATACAGATATCAGAGCTATAAATAAAAATCTGCTGTAAACCAAAATCAATCACTGTACAACTGGAAATAATACAACGATGCCCCTCTCCCAAAATTGATGAACATACAATATCCTCATATACAAAACTCCGAACTCAACAGGGAGGTATCTCCAATAAATACATCAGTGTACAGGCTCTCAATACATATCATATCCTCACTACATCAGTCTCTCAAAAGAGAAAAATAAAATAGCTAATCTACTGAAGATATCCTTAGAAGGGGTAACGCTACTCTCCAACGACGGGTAGGGATCTAGCACGCGACTCCCTCGTCTCGATCAATAACCGCAGAATCAGCAACACCCGCTAATACTCTGCAAAACAAGGAGAGAAAAGAAATGGGAGGGGGAAAACCCCCAACGGGTGTGAGAACTACACCTAAAAACGGAGTCCTCAGTGGGTACCGCAACCAGGCCCGACGATCTGCCCACTAAGTCCACTAGAGGGATGAGATAACCAAAGCAGTAAAGACTGAAAAGGAAAGCTGGAGACTCTCAACAGCTACCATGCCTCTATCTAAATGCTCAAATGGGGAAAACTCTGATAAAGATATGCAACCCTCGCACACGAGTTGCTCAATCGACCCAATCGAGCTGACTGCCACATCGGGTCCAGTCAAACCTGCGCCCACCTACAACCACCTCCCGCTGACGGGCAGGAATTACGTAGGGCGTCCAAACGGACTAACTCGCTATCGAGTAGTGGCTCATGCAGGCTATAGTCAAAATCCACGCTCTCTCTCAAAACGGATAAACTCAAGATCACCAAGCCTCTCGCACAACGGTCAACAACTCACAATGACCTTGGGGCCACCGTCAATCCCCAAACGGTTCCTAACAACACTAGCACTGGTCGAAACACAGCTACTAGACTTCACTCGGTCCCCTTGACACGAGTGCAACAATAAGCAGATATCTGTAATAAACCCAATCTAATGCCACCAGTAAAGCTGGTACTGCCTGCTGTGCCTGCCTGTATTGGGTATGCTGGCCGACGCATAACACCGATGAAAAGGAGTCTCAAGGACTCAAAGTATGTATAACACTCCGGAGTGGCACTCGAGGGGAGCGACCCACACGAGTAAAGTATCTCAGTAACCAGTAATATAAGTATAAATCAGCAGGACTGGATCATGACTCTGATCAAAGTGGGAAAGCCCAACCACTAAAGAAAGCCTCGGTCCTCAATCAGATGCAAAAGTACTCAAATAGTGGAAAACTCTATCCACTGGAGAAAATCAGATACCCAATCTGGTGCATAAATAAATATCCGGTCAACCGCCCAATATCCGCGGTTGCCGCAAAGCCCCACAACTAATCCAACCTGTCCCAGACACAAAGTCCCGACTACACTACCCAGACCCCTGCTCGAACCCGAGCAACACTGACCACCTGACTAACAAAGAAGGAGAAAGGAAAAGCATGGTTTCTCCTAAGTCAAGTTCCAATAAGTAGTGCAGCAATAAAAGGGGGCCTAACTATATGTCCATACAAGCATGCATATGTCCTCAAGAAAGATATAAGAAAGTAAACCACATGCCTACACCTGACCATAATCCTCGATCATAATGACTCCTTAGAGTAAAAATCCGCACATAGCTACAAAATCCTGTCCCAACGCGTAAACCAACCACATAAAAGGCTATGTGCTAACATGGCATGTTACATAATCACATAGGGTAACATTATCCTAGGTAAGCTTACACTAATCATCATAAATATCATTCTTGCAATCATTTATACAATTATCATTATCAAGCTTACCTACCTTCAAACACAAACCATGTACCCTAAACATGCATGCATCCTAACATAAAGAATTAGACAACCGTCCACCGGTTCTGGAAACAAAGCACCCACCTGAAGCGCTTTCCGAAGGCAAAGCCAAAGTCGGTGAAGTGTGTAGACGCTCACAGTCCAAAATCTGCCAAAACTGCACCCTCGGTACATATCGCGCAAGCCTCGGCTCCAAACAGCTGAAAATACCCCGAAATCAAAGTCTCCAGATCCAACGGGTCCAGCAACACTTACAAACACCCCTGGGTACAACAATAAGGTCCAACATTACACTTAATCCAAACTATTCCAAGAACACAATCTACGAAAATAGCCTCAAAGATGTGAAATTTCCACCTACAGAACGGACTCGGAAAAATCCAACAAAAATACTACTGCTATCCTCGCGTCGAGACCTTCGAAATGGGTACCTGCACGTCAAATTCTGAGCCCCGTACGCTGAGTTACAAATTCCACAACACAGGGTGCTCACAACCTCACAACAACACAACTATAATTCCATGCACAGTTAAAGGAGAAAACATATACCTTCGGGCAAGCCTCAGAAAAATCCCAGAAAAATACGGTGATAATCCTCGCGTCGAGTAGATGAAAAAAGTGTATAGGCTCGGCTCAATCCGATGCTCGTGCGCGGAGAACTCCTCGCAACAACCCTGTTGTCCCCGAAAAAGCTCACAGCAACAAGCATCCCAGTAAGCATGGAAAAACTCCTCGAAAAGTGCAAAACGAGGGAAAGTAGGAAATACCAAGATTGTAGCTCTCTCTGTCGTCGATCCAACGGCGCAAGAATCGCCTGAAAAGGTTGTCGAGGCAGGCCGGGGGAGCTCGCGTACCGAAACGCGATGAAGGGGAAAACAAATGGACGAGCGTTGCGCCGCGCCGTAAAAATGGAAACCTCAGGAAGCGTGCCACGTAAAATCCTAGAAATCCTCCAGAGGATGCAGAACACGAAGGGGAACAATTTTGCTGAAGACGCCGTGGCGAGGGGAGGCTTGGAAATGGCAGAAAATAGGAGAAGAAGGCTGCTCGGATCGCTTAAATAGGCACCAGAAAATAATTCCAAAAATTACCTTTGTATCCCCGGTTCCGGACGCCGGCGCGATTCGGGCCGCTACAGTGTTGGGCCCGGCCCAACACTGTGCGGGCCCGAATCCTTCCTGGGCCTCCACGATACCCGTCGAACAGGCAACAGCGAGCGCCAACCACCCACAATGCGCCACGTGGCTGCCCCCAGACGCCGAAACGTGGCCCGACAGACGATCAACGCACACCTGGCGCGCGCACGTGCGCGCGCCAGCGCCGCCTGTGCACCCTGCCGGGCACGCGCCCCGAGGCGGCTGCACCCTCGTCCCGCCACGTGTCCGCCCTCCAGTGTACGCCGGCCCCGTGGACCGCGCACCTCCCCGCGCGCCTGCCCGCGCATTGCCCGCGCCCGCGCGCTGCCCGCGCTTGCCCGCCGCCGCGCCTGCGCCTGCCCGAGCCCGCTCCGCCGTGCTTCGCCGCCGCCGGAACAGTGTCAAGGTGCCTCGAAAATCATGCGCGTCATCCGGGCTCCGAAAAATGCAAGTGAATAATCCATTTTCATCGTTTTTGCGCGTTGAATTCAAATCCGAAGTCCGTTTTGCCAAATTCCAACTCTAAAAATTGCCGAAGGCATCCGGAAAGATGTTCTTTTGTCCAAACTTCGCGTTGAGCCCAATTTTAATATCCATTGCACGCAAAACCACTTCTAAGCATTCGACGGGGTCATCTGACTACTCTCGTGATCCATTAAACACTCTGAGTCCATCACTAGTGTCCAATTGGTGCACAAACACCACCGACGCGCCACATAGGCCTCCAGGAGCTGCTGGTCAACCAGTAATCTCGTCGTGAAGATCTGGGTCCTCACACAACAGTTCAGCACCAGCCTCCCGGTAGTCTAGCGGGAGTTCGGGATTGGCCTACGTTCAGGGGGTTCGTTCGACTGACTTTGAGGTGGGTACCCCTTAGAACCTCTTTGTGTATGTTTGCGTTATTGTTACGTTTATCATTTTGAGGGGTAGTGGGGGTGACGTGGACCTCCGGATTAATGAACGTCGCGGTGGGAGATTGGACGGGCAATTCGCAATAGTTGGGTTGTTCGGGGCATACAAGCAATGAGGACGGTGATCGGTGCGACCAGTCGGAAGTCGGAAGGTGGGTTCCTCTTTCGACAGTTCTTGAGTCGGGAAACGAGGGTAATTGGTAAGAGCAAAGGTTTGACATGTTAAAATATTGCTAACCCCCGTATATGCTTATGTGTTTATTATCATCATATTTATGGTGACTGAGGGTCGTGGTGCTCGATGATACATCACGTTCTGGGTGATTGCCGAGGCAGGTGCTCGGTCTAGTTTACCGAGGTAGGTGCTCGGTCTGGTTGGCCGAGGTTGGTGCTCGGTCGATGCTCGAGGTTGCTACACGCACACCAGCGGTTTGGCCACCGCGAGAGTGTGCTTTTCCGAAAAAAATGGTACGTTGACCCGTGTACCCCACGTGTGGGTGACGTAATGGGGGCCCTCGTGGGTGGGGGGTGTGAGCGGTGGTGCCGAGGTGGGTGCTCGGTGTGGTTGCCGGGGCAGGTGCCCGGTTTGAATTGTATAGGGGGAGGGTTTTACTGTCGATTGCACGATGATTAGGGCGGTTGCTCTGGTTTTTATTACAGTTTGCTTTGGTTATAGCCCTTCATGCGTTTCATACTTTGTATCTAGTGTCGCTGACTCCCCACTCTGTGACAGGTTCAGTCAGGGGTGAGAGCTAGGGCGACGGTGAGGCCGCGATGAGAGGTCTATTGGCCCTTCGAGGCTACAGACTGTGGTTAGTTCTTCTTTTGCTCATTTCATTATCTGTTAGTAGCTATGTGGGTGTGATACTTTTGTGAGGTTGACTTGGATGTTGGATTTATCACAGTACTCTGTGGATGCATGTTTAGTTACTATCGGATAGTTGGTCGTTTTCAAACTAAAAAGAAAAGGAAAGAAAACATTGCGAAAAGGATTTGAAAAATACTGGTGTCGAGTGGGCACCGTTTTCAAAACCCTGTGGATTTATGGATTTCAAAATGGCTTTGTAAAACCTGGGTGTCGTGTGGGCACTGTTTTCAAAACCCTGCGGTTTTATCCTTTCAAAATTTAATCGGCCTCTTTATTACTTATGGAAAAAAAAGGGTTGTATGTGCTGACTGTTGAACTAGTGTGGTTAAAGGTATGATTGTATGCATATTGTAGTCGGAACGCCGTGCATATACAAAGGAAACTCAGCCCGTTTGCAGAGTGAATTTGTATATGCGGCGGGTCTGGGCACGCACCGGGGAAGATTGATTTCAAAAAAAATCTATGCCAAATTTGAGAGCTAAACGGTGACGTTTCTTCCGCGTGTTTAAACCCCGGGGCGTGACATTTATGGTCAATGAAACCTTTCGGTTGAGCCACATAAACTTCCTCATTTAGAAAACTATTTAAAAAGGACCTCTTAACGTCCATTTGAAAAAGCTTAATTTTGAAATGACAAGCAATCGCGAAAAGGATGCGAATTGACTCGAGACGAGCTATCGGGGCGAACGTCTCATCAAAGTCTATACCTTCAATTTGTGAATGGCCCTGAGCAACTAGGGGTGCTTTGTTCCTAATGATGGTACCATCCTCGTTTTTCTTGTTCTTGAAAATCCACTTAGTACCAATTATGTTGTGTTGCTTCGGAGGCTTCGTTAGTTCCCAGACTTTGTTTCTTTCGAATTGATGGAGCTCTTCTTGCATAGCTTCTATCCAATAATCATCCTAAAGAGCTTCATCGACGTTCTTTGGTTCTATCATGGAGACGTAACATGCGACTCCACAAACCAACTGTCTCCGTGTCACGCCCCGGGGTCGGAACTGTACCCCGGGCTCGCCAACAGATCCGCCGTCCCTACAGGAAGCCCCGTAGAGACGTAGCGTCTATCCTGCAAATAAGCATCTATACTAACAGATATCAGAGCTGTAAAATAAAAACTAACTATGAACAGAAAGTAAAAAGTCTCTCGAAAATATAATACATAAAATCCTCACTAGAAATACAGAAGTCTCTCAAAAGAAAACAAAAGAGTACAACTCGATCCCTCACTACATGATCTCTCAAACATGACACCACCAAAAGTAGCCACCAGGGGGTACCTCTATCATACACTGAAGCTGAAAAGGGGGAAGGGATCTATCTCGCGATTCCCTTACCTCGGTCTGAAGGAGCTAGCTCAGCAACTGGTGCAGCAGGAACTGGAGTTGAAGTCCCTGGGGAAAAAGACACCACGACGGGTGTGAGAACTACCTCCCACAGTAGTTCTCAGTGGGTGCCGCCAACAAGCCCGACGGTCTGCCCACTAAGTCCACTAGAGGCATAAAGTAACAAAAGAGATGGAGTATAGAAAAGCTGGAAAGTAAACATCTACTGCTACTATGCCTCTATCTAAAATGCTCAAGGAATAAGACAGAAGGACGATATGCCACTATTGATACTCAACTCAAATCACCCAATCCAAACTGACTGCTACAACGGGTCCAATCAAACCTGCGCCTACCTACTGCTGTAGGTATGTCCGTAGCTGCCAAAACTGGCTCAGCCAGAGGGACGGTGTCCATGACTGCCAAAACTGGCTCAGCCAGAGGGACACCCGCATCGACAAGCCGCGATAGAAGTATCAGGCCCAACTCCGGAGTGGCACTCGTGGGTAGCGACCCCACCGAGCAAAGAATCCGCGCATCTCTGTCGAGCTCAAATGTGGCTCCTGCAGGCTATGATCCAACACTGTCTGACTACCAGAAAGTCCACACTGTCACTAAGACAACCCCCCATGATCCCAGATCCATCATGCCACTATCACTATCTCAAAGACAAATAATCTACAGACTGCTACCAGCTCTACTCGGTCCCCAGACGCGAGTACAATGCATCCATAGCTACTAGACCTCCCAACCCACGACTCGGGGAAACTACTATGTCCAGAATGACAAGAGTAACAAGCAATGTGGGAGACCTAAAGTAATGCATATATCTAAACCAGACTAAATATTTACTGTAGTTGCCTGAGCATGATATATAAATAATAGATGTGCTAAGTTGGGTTCTCAGATTGAAATAGTGCATATATTGCAAGAGTTTCAATAAGATCATCAGAATTAGCAACTATTAATTGTGGGTACCAACATACAGTTTGCACAGATTATATAGCTCATATTCTAACATGCATGCTCTTATATTCGTAGAATTAGAGTGCAGTCCATAGATATTGAAAGCAGAGTCACCCACCTGAACACGCTAACTGTCCGGGACGGTACAGATAAGAAACCCAAAAATTGACAAAACTCCGAATCCACTAAGCACGAAACCCAATAATGGTGCTCTCAAGGTCCTGGGTACAACCACAATCCAAGTTACACTATATTCCATACACACATTTAAGTCCCAAAAATCTGCTTGAACAGTCCCCATTCACACGAAATTTTCACCTGAAAATAATCCTCGAAAAATTCTAATAAAAATCTCACGACGATCCTCGCGAAGTGTAGATGTCGATAGGGTCTTGAATTGTCGAAAACCAATGTCCGAAAGTGAAGATAAAAATCCGCGAAGTAGCAGCTGTCTAGAATCCCAAACAGTCACAAAAGGGTGTTAAAATGTACCCCAAACCCCAGGAAAAGCTCACTTTCAGGAAAAATTCCCAACATGGAAAACGTAGGTTTACCTCTTGTGAAACCACTGTCGAAGAAAACGTCCAAAAATAGCGTCGGGGTAGCCCGGTAGACCTCCCAGACTAAACAGCGACGAAGATGGGCCTCCAACAGTAAAACGTCGCTCCGCACCACGATGCAGGAAACGCTATCGTCGCGGCCTTCAAAAATCCTGAAACTTCGCCAGAGGATGCTCAAGAGGGAGAGGAAGAAATCTTATGAAGGGGTCAAGGGCTGAATCTCCCAGGAAAAGGCTCAAAAACGTGGCCCCAAAAGGCCTATTTATAGGCTCCAAAGAAAACAGCCCAAAAAAACAAGTTGACCAAAAATTCGGGCCCACTTTCGGGCGCCCGAAAACTTTCGGGCGCCTACAGTGTTGGGCCCGGCCCAACACTGTTCACGCCCGAAAGTCCCTCGTGCTGCCACGTGTCCCCCCGAACAGGCAACACCGGTGCAAGGCCAGCCGATGAGCGCCACGTGTCCCGCCCAACAGGGAACAGCGGTGCAAGGCCGCTCGGTGACCGCCACGTGTCCACACTCCGCCCACAGTAAGGCGGTGGCGCCCGCCAATGAGCGGGCGCCACGTGTCCCCGGTTGACCCGCCGACCGCGCGACGTGCGCGCTGGTCGCGCGACGTGGGTCGCACGTGCGCACGCTTCCCGAGGCAACTACCGCGCGCCCTGTGCACCGCGCGCGCTGCACCCACCAATCAGGGAGTGACACGTGTCCCCTGCACCCGGTCCACGCCTTCCTGAGGAATTCCGTGGACCGCGCCGCGTGCACCGACCAACCAGAGGCTGCCACCTGTCCCCCGCCTGGTCCATGCACCGCCGCGCTCACCCGGTAGACCGCGCGCCCTGGGCCCGCCAATCAGGCGGTGCGACGTGTCCCTGCGCCGGGTCTGTGCACCCCGCCGCGCTGCTCTGTGGACCGCGCATCATGAACCGGCCAATGACAGGCCGCCACGTGGCATCCCGGCGGTCTACGGCCCCTCCCATGCACCAAAACCCACTAAACACTTCCGGGTATCCGTTTTTGGGCATCCGGACTCCAAATTAAACAAACAAAGAGTCGTTTTCAAGCGTTTTTCCACGCTGAATCCATTTACGACCTCTGTTGGGCCTAAATCTTTCCAGAAATTTTGGCAAACCCAGCCGAAGGCCACACAGCAAGTAAAAACACACAGGGTCCATCAGTTGCATCCAATTGATGCACCGTGGGCCAGATACACCAATACTAGGTGTTCTACAGTGGATTCATCGGAAGAACTCTGCATGGGAACTAGGGCCACTACACTCCGAGTCCTGACTCCTTCTTGTGGGTCTCCAATAATGTTTGATTCTGGATAATCCTTGGAGATACGTAACGTTTGAGGTAACGGAGTGCTCGGAGGTATGTGTGATGATTCCTGCATATCAGATAAACTAGAAGAACCATTAGATGCATCAACATTATCAGAAGAATTATTATGAGAAGATGCATTTACAGGAGTATCATCATCAAGAGACATATCAGGGGTAGATTTATCAGGTGAAAAATGAAAAGCTTCATCTACTTTAACATTAAAAGATTCTACCATCGTTTTAGATTCGAGGTTAAAAACCCGATATGCTCTACTGTTTGTAGAATAACCCATGAAAAATCCTTCGTCACTTCGAGAGTCGAATTTTCTAAGATTTTCGCGATCACGTAAAATATAACAGCGACTCCCAAAGATTCGAAAATATTTGATATTCGGTTTTCTACAAAACCATAGTTCATATGGTGTATTTAAAGTACCCGGGCACAAGTAAACTCGATTAATTACATAGACCGCGGTGTTGACTG
Organism: Tillandsia leiboldiana; assembly: GCA_029204045.2. NCBI lineage: Eukaryota > Viridiplantae > Streptophyta > Magnoliopsida > Poales > Bromeliaceae > Tillandsia > Tillandsia leiboldiana. Next base: position 49,403,559 of record CM055063.1, on the reverse strand, counting down.
CTTCAGCCCAAAAATATAACGGGAGTTTCTGGCTGTGAAGCATAACATGCGCCATCTCTTGTACTACCCTATTTTTGCGCTCGACCACACCATTCTGCTGAGGTGTATAGGGTGCAGAGAATTCATGTTTTATGCCATTAGAAGTGCAAAAATCAATGAATTTAGAATTTATAAATTCTCCACCTCTATCACTTCTAACACGAACGATCTTTTCATTTTTCTCAATCATAACAGGATGACAAATCTCACGAAAAGAATCGAAAGTATCCGCTTTCTCTTTTAAAAATGTTACCCATGAATATCTAGAGAAATCATCAACCAAAAGAAAAATGTACCGTTTACCTCCCAAACTTGGTTGACGAGTCGGCCCCATTAAGTCCATGTGCAGTAATTCTAAAGGCCGTTTGGTACCCACGTGGTTCAAGTTCTTGTGCATGGCCCTTGACTGTTTTCCCTTTTGACAACCTCCACACACAATGTTTTCTTTAAAAGATAATTTAAGAACTCCCTTAACCACGTCTTTATTAGAAATCCTTGCTAGTTCCTTAAAATTTATGTGACCTAGTCTTTCATGCCAAAGAGTTTCGTTATCAAGTGACACTAGGTTACAATGTTCAGAAATTTTGTTTGGAACTACATAGCAATTGTTTTCAGACCTAACCCCTTTCAAAAAGAATGAATGATTTACATAAGTTACAAGACATTCAATCGTAGAAAAGTTAAAGACAAGGGAAGAATTCACCTTTGCGCACCCAAACCTTACAAGTTTTGGAATACGTCGTCAATGGTTGTGAAGTTATTCTCCTTGGTCAAAGCGTCTTGTTTGATTGATTGCTGTTCTTTGATGACGTCGTCTTGTTTGATGTACTACCAATGTTCTTTTCTTTTGAAAAATTTTTCTTTGATTTCCGGGGAATGAACTCCTTGGTAGTTGTTGCAAGAGGCGCTTGATTTGATCGTTTTGCTCTAATCTTGCAATCTCTTCTTATGTACCCTGCAAAACCACAACGAAAACATACCTTTGTACTTGATGAACCCAAAGTAGGTGAGGTAGGCTTGTTGTCGTTGTATGCAGTGATTTCCGTCGGAGGAGGAGACGCCGACTGGGGCACAAACATTGTCTCACTCAAACTAGGACTGTCTCCAGTTCGATTATATCCAAGGCCCAAACGATTTGTTTGACCAAGACCAAGCATCTTATCCAACTTGCTCATTCCTGAAGAAAATCGCTTCAAATCATCCTTAAGTTGGAAAATGGTCTTCGTCATTTCCATCTTTTCTTGACAAGCCTCGGAGTAGAGCTTCAAGAAGTAATTTGCTTTATCCACCAGTTTGATGTGTTCCTTCTCGAAATGCTCATTTTTCTCTTGAAGGGAAACATTTACTTTGATCAAGTTATCCCTTTCCACTTCAAGAGCGTTTGAGAGAGAAGTTGCCCTTTTTGCTTCTTCTTCGAGATCCTGCAATCTTCTTCTCAAACCCTTGTTTTGCTTTGCCAGTTTCTTTGAATCCTTTAAAAGTTTATGGTAGGCAAAAGCAAAGTCTTCACCTTCGGAATTACTCGATTCATCGTCCGTTGCATTCTTTTCAACTTGGGAGGAGTTGGACAATGAATCAGATGTAATAAAGCATACGTAAGGTGAAGTTGTGGACACGTGGAATGCCGTTGCGTTGTTTTCTTCATCACTGGAAGATGACTCTTTGGAAGTTGAGGTGTCATCCCAAGTGACGGCTTGCATTGCCTTCTTCTTCGACGGATTCTTATTGGGACACTCCGTTGAGATGTGACCGTAGCCTCGGCACTTGAAGCATTGGACTTGTCCCTCCGAGTTTTTCTTGTCCTTTGAAAAACTCTCTTGCTTTCTTGACTTAAAGCTTGAATTTCCTTTGCCTTTCTTCGACTTTACGAAGAATGAGGTTTTGCTAGAATTACCCCTTCGAAGGCTTCGGCGAAATTTCCTTGTCAAGAGCGCAAGTTGCTTCTCGAAATCCTCCATTGATAGGTTCTCATCATCGTCTGAGGAGGAAGAATCCGCGTCTTCTTCCTTTGTTGTTTTCAATGCAAAACCTGAAGACTTAGAAGAAGATGACTTTCCAGAAGAATAGTTAATAGGAAATGTCATTTCATAAGTTTGAAGTGCACCAACTAATTCTTCTACACGGATTTCGTCCGGGTGTTTAACTGTTTCAATGGCCGCAACCTTAGGGCAAAATCTTTCAGGAAGAGTCCTTAAAATCTTTCTTACAACTTTACATTCTGGAATTTTCTCTCCCAAGTTAGCACATGTATTTACGATATCTTGCAATCGTGTGTAATAATCTGTGAAAGATTCATTTTCTGCCATAAAAATTGAGTTAAATTTGTTCGTAAGCATTTGCAGTTTTTGAATCTTCACAAGGCTTGTTCCCTCATGTGTAACTTGTAGAACATCCCAGATTTCTTTTGCGGTCTCACATGCCGAGACGCGAGAGAATTTAGTTTGCGATAAGGCATTAAATAAGGTGTTAATTCCTTTGTCGTTGTAAGAAGATAAATCAATTTCTTCCTTGGTCCATTTCTACCTAGGTTTGATGGTGCGAACATCAGCAATAATTTCAGTAGGATTTGACCATCCAAACTCGATTGATTGCCACACCCGTTCATCGATGGAAATTAAAAATGCTCTCATCCGTACTTTCCAGTAGGCATAATTTGTTCCATCGAAGAACGGTGGTCTGTTGATGTTTCCACCTTCAACCATTGTTTACAACCCTATTCCCGCTCTGATACTACTTGTTGGGTTATAATTAATATGGATCTGAATAGTGAAAAAAACACCTAGAGGGGGGTGAATAGGTGTAAACAATAAACACTCAAAAATCTTTGCGTAATAAAAACCCAATACGGAAAAGTAAATAACACGCAGAGATTTTACGTGGAAAACTCCAAATCCAGGAGTAAAAAACCACGGGACCGATCACACGGTGAAATCAACTAAGATTAAACACATACAAAGGTGATATACCGTACTCACACACAACTCAACCTTTTTCCATACGCTCCGAGTTGATCTTCTCCGCTCGCTCAGCAACGCGCCTCGAATCCACGATTTGCGTCCAACGCCGACTCCACGGCCTCCAACGTCGAATCCACAACATCTGACCGAATCCACGGTCTCCACCAAGTAGTACGCCTCGATCACATGAACATACCTTGCTCCGAATCTACGAGAGCGGTAGCACCTTGAATCCACAAGGCCACGCGAATCCACGCGTCGATTTTTGGGAAAATCGTTGTTTTATTGGTGGTGAAAATCCGCCAAATACTTAGATCAAAGATAGATCGGAAATACCATCTAAGTATTCATTAATTTGATTCTACTCAAAATTTGAGTTTGAAAACCTAGAATCAAATTAATCAATATAGATGAAGAAACATAGAATAAATCTAGTTATTTCCTTTCTTCTCTATATGTGGATTTATAAGTTTTTCTTCGTTAATTTTTCTCGTTCATTTACGGAATACAAAACTTATTTTTGGATTCCCCTAAAAGATGAAATTAGGGTTTACTTATAGGTTAGAAACCATTGGAAGTAGATAAGAATAAAAAACTGACTGTAACAAACTTTTTCCCGCACGACGGTCCGGACTGGATTTGGCTTGATCCGGACTGTCGTTGTTTTTCAGAAAATTCCTGAAAAAATAGTGTTCGGGGTCCGGACTGTTCATGCGATTTCTGCAAAATCCACGTTCGGGGTCCGGACTAAACCAAGGGTGTTCCGGACTAGATTTCTGCATGAACCTTCCTACGTTCGGGGTCCGGACTGAAGTAGCCTGATCCGGATCCTGAACATATAACAATCCAGTTTTCTGATTTTTATGCCATTAAAAATCCATCCAAGTGTTTCTACATAATAAAAAGTATTCAGATCACCAAACTTATTTAGTTAAACATACCTGATCCTTTTGAATTCTTCTTTTTTGAGATTAAGGTATATGGTCCAAACATCTTCATCTTCAATCTTCAAGACTTAAACACTTTCACGAAATACGCCAATACAAATTCCTTAACAGATTTGGATTCAGTGCGCGAAAACGATGGAAATGGACTATTTACTTGTATTTTTCGGAGGCTGGATACCAAAACACGGATTTCAAGGCAAGATGTTACTATTCCGGCAGCTGGGGCAGCGCCGGCGGCGACGGGCAGGCGGCGGAGCACGGCGGCGCGGGCGTGGGCAGCAGCATAGGCGGCCGATCCACGGGACCTGGCGTACACCGGGACCAGCGGGCGTTCGGCGGGACACGTGGCGCGCGTTGATTGGTTGGTCAACGCATGCGAGACAGCGCGCCGGGCGCGGCGCACGGTGGACCCGCCAGGCCACGTGTAGCTCACCCATTGGCGGGCGCAGTGACCCGGCTGGCCCGACGCGGACCGCGGCGCGTGCACCCCGCCGTGGACCACGTCGCCACGCGGCGCGCCGCGATTGGCGGGCGCGCGTGCGCTGGGCGCGCGGGGCGCGGAGCGGTGATGTGGCGGGCTGTGGTGGATTCGGGCGCGCACAGTAATGGGCCGGGCCGGATTCGAGCGCCCGAATCCGGATTATTCCTTTCTTGTGGGCTGGGCTATAAATAGCCCCTTTGGGCTTCTTTTTGAGGGTTTTTCCTGAGCCCTCTTGAGCCCATCTTCGATAGGGAGCTTCACCTTTGAGTTTTCTTCGATTTTTGGGATCCCGGGAATTTTTGAAGGCCGCAGCATCGGCGTTTTCTGCGACGTGGTGCACTTTGACGCTCCTTCGATTATGGCTTCTACCGTCATATTTCAATCCGCGAGGCCCCCTGGATCACTCCGATGAAGTTTTGGGCCGATTTTTGTGAGCGACGACCACCTGCATCGAGTGGATGAGTTTGTGCCACCTGGTTGGAGGGTACCACGGTAGTGGATCGGGTTGTTGCGGGGATGATTTCTTTGCATTAGTTTGAGTTAGAGCACTTTGCATTCCTGCATGGACTAGAGGCAGAGTTGTTACCACATGCACTAGTGGTACAGGTTCCTGTTGGTGTTGTGCATGTGGAGAAGGCTTGTGGAATATGTCCAGTGCAGTTGAGACCACGAGTTATACCGGTAGACTTATTGGTATTTGTGGCAGTTCGGTATTGACCCAGTGCTTGAGATTGGTTGGCACAGTACCACATGATGTTTGACTGCGGAGAGAGAGGACTATGACCTTCTGCGAGGCAGACAAGAGGAGGCTTGTTTGTAGAGACAGTTAGAGCACACAGGTTACCGCGATAGTGTGAGAGGTGCCTACGGCGGCACCGGGACTCAAGGATATCCCTATTGCCCGTGAGATCCCGGGTGTGATTCCACCTGAGCTGATGATGATGCCGCCGGTTAGGGAGATTGAGATTGCGATTGACGTGGTTCTGGAAACCACGCCAACCTCGATAGCACCTCATTGGATATCACCAGTAAAGCTGAGAGAGCTGTTAGAGCAATTGCAGGATCAGGCGGATCGAGGGGTCTGTTTGACCTAGTGCCACGTCGTTGATACACGATGGTGAGGGTTCTATGTAATGACACGACTTTTCTAGTGATTTTTACCCTCCTGTTATTAAAGTGTTCCTTTTAGTGAATTTGAATTACCGAGTATTTGTGAGTCGGTCGATGTGTGGCACAGGTATTTTTCTGTAAAAGGGCTCGAAAAATGATGACCGACGGTGCAATCGGATCTGAAATCCGACTTAGGGATCTCCCGGAACAGGGTTTTTAGTGTCGCGGTGACTTAGCATGCATCAGAATCGGTGCGGAATATCCTGCACGCTTTCCGAGGAAATGTGGATTTATCTCGTATGATTATTTAATTAAAGAATTAATTATTCGGTGACGGATTTTAAAAGGTGGGATTTAGTTGTACGTACGAAAAGGAAAAATCCCACTTTTCGCAAAAGAGAAACCCTAGCCGGAGAGAACGAGGGAGAAAAGAGAAGAATAAGACGGAACCCTAACCGGAGGAAGGAAAAAGAAAGAAAGAGGAAGAAGACGGAGGAGTCCGATCGCCCCGGGCAACGTACCGGAATTAGGAGTGCGATCGGTCGTCTTCCCCGTCGGAACTTCCGGTAAGTAGAATTCGTTTTGTAGTATTGTTGGGGTTTTTCATATCTTTTCCGTTGTCATCGTCGCTGTCTCCGTCCCCGTCGTCATCGCCGGCCCCGCCGCCGCCACCGTGCGAATTAAGGCACGGCGCGGGCGGGCGGACGACGCGCGGGCGCCGCCAGGGCACCGCGCGGGCGGACGGACGACGCGCGGGCGCCGCCCGCGGGCGCGCACCGTGCGGCCTCTTGCCGCGCGGGGCGCCAGCGGGCGGGCGGGCGCCGCACGGGCGCCGCCCGCAGGCGCGCACCGCGCGGCCTTGCGCCGCGCGGGGCGCCCGCGGCCGGGCGGATGCCGCGCGGGCGCCACCCGCGGGCACACGCATCGCGCTGTCTTGCGCCGCGTGGGGAACCCGCGGTCCGGCGGGCGCCGCGCGGGCACTGCCCGCAGACGCACGCCGCGCGGCTTCGTGCCGCGCAGGGCATCCGCGGGCGGCGGCATCCGCGCGGGCACACACCGCGGGCGACGACTCCCGCGTGGGTGGGCGCGCGGGGAGCCGTCAAATGTTGTAAGATCGTCGTTTTTGGGTTTTCGTCGCGGGGTTAGTTTTGGATTTCCATTTTCATGGTGTTAGTGCATGTTATTAATTATCATTTTTGGGGACTTCTTTAGGTCCAAGTGCGCAGCGGGAGTGTGTTAAAGATCCAAGTGCTCCGATCTTCCCGCAACCAGGTGGGTACCCTTGCAATAAGTGCAATATGTCATCGTAAAAAGTATAATAACCTGTCTAATAAAGTAGATGAGATCTTTCAATTGATTTAACCTTTCGCATGAATATGTGCTGTTTCTTCTGTTATTAACTGTGGCGACTAAGTGTCGCGGTGATTGTTACACGCCGGTTTCGGCTATCATGTTTTTAGATGCTTACACGTACACAGGCGGTCTGGCCACCGCATGGGTGTACTTTTTCGGAGAAGTGGTCTGAATGACCCGTGTACCCCACAAAAGTGAAAGTGCCGTGTGGGGACCTCTTCACGCCAGCTATAAGTGCCGCACTAGCACCGTGAAGGGGTTAAAGGCGTCACGTAAGTAAAGTGATTGTTCACGAGGGGAGATCGTCGACTCCCCGACAGGTACCATGTAATTAAATCAAGTGATGTGGACTTATGAGGAGGAAAAGCGAAAGGTTCCGATGTATTCGTTTGTTTTAAAGTTACTGTTAAATATTTGAACCATCTACTTTATTTGTCACTAACTTCCCCACACTGTGACAGGTCCGACTAGGTGTAGTAACCGGGACGGTGGTGAGGCAGCGTCTAGAGGACCATAGCCGTATGAGGCTTTGCAACAGTATTCTTGTTTTGGTTTATCTCATTTCTCTTCCTCGTTTAACTGTTAATTTCATTTGCTTGATTGTGGATCATATTGGATGTTGGATAGTTAATTAGTTGATACTGTGGATTTGACATACTGTTATGAACTCTTATGCAGCTGTTTTACATTAAACAAGGGTTTCGAAAACGCTTTCCAAAAACCAAGTGTCGTGTGGGCACAATCTTGAAAACCTCTGGATTTATCCTTTCAAAAAGATGTAGCCGCTTTATTGTGAATGTGTAGACGTTTTGGAAAAATTGGGTGTCGGGTGGGCACCGTTTACAAACTCGTAGTTTTATCTCCTGATATGATTAAATGGTATTACATTCTCTTGTTATTTTCACTGTGACTGTGTGGTTAAAGAAGATAATGCTGTAAATGTGACGCCGTGCATATACAAAGGAGACTCTGTCCGTTTAAAGGGTGAATTTGTATATGTGGCGGTCTGACGCGTACCGGTAGGTGAGGTCGTTTATTCAAAAAAAATACATATGCTTTTTCGCTGATCCTTAGACCTCCGGGGCATGACATTCTATTATGGTTTGAGCGCAGGCAGGTTCGGGTTTTATCCAGGACCGTTTGATTGAGTTATACACCGGCAGTTGTTCTTCTATGATGCATGTATCTATTTGGAATCATATAGCTGAGGATTTTGCCAAGACAACGTTCAGGATACGGTAGGGGCATTATGAGCTCATTGTGAGGCCAAATGGATTGACTAATGCCCTGCCGCTCTTTATGCTTTGAGGAATTGTGTGTTCCAGCTGTACTTGGACGGATTGATAGCGGTATTCTCCAGGGATATTTTGATTTACTCCCAGAGTGACTTGGAGCATGAGGAGCACTTATGGATGGTGCTATAATGTCTGTTAGAAACAAGCTATATGTCGGATTGTTGAGGTGCGAGTTTAGCTTCGGGAGCATACCTTCTTGGGCCACATTATTCTAGTCGTAGGAGTGGCTGTGGAAATCCAACCAAAATGGATGCTATTCGAGATTGGCCGAGACCGACACTTGAACTGGACAGTGCCAGCAGAGCTTGACGAATGGATGATGAGATTGATACCAGCGCCGATTTTAGCATTGTCAGTGATCGGAGATGGATTTGAGAGCTATAGTGATGCCTCCCATAGTGGCCGTGGAGTTGCTGTTGGATTATTGTTGAGCATCTAGTATCATCCCGACAAAGCCACTGTGGTGGCGAATACCTTGAGCGGGAGAGCTGTCTGGGGTTGAGTTTGATGATTCCACAGCTGGCGCTGTGTGGAATTGTTAAGGTGAACAGGGCTTGAGATTGTGTCCCTGGGGGTCCCCTTTTTATGGTAGCCTGCGGTTGAGCAGTCCACTCGGATGGACAGGATCCGAGAGTGACTGAGTGAGGACCCCGGCTTGTTGGGCTCCTTTCCTTCTTGGATGATCGTGTGGGTGTATTTCGGGTCGTCTTGGTTGAGTTGGCACCAGGTTGTGGTTTTGGTGCGTGTTGCACTAGTTGTTCTTTCTTTTCTCCCCAGCCTTCTTATTGGAGTCCCTGATGTTTTTCCACGTCTCAGCTCAGAGGTGTTATGCATTTGGATCCCTCGCCCGTGATTGACTCGCTCCATTTGAGCTTTGTGAGTGTTTGGAGTACGAGGGACGCCCGTTGCGAATTCTGGCTTGTGAGATAAGAGGATTGCGCAATCGGGCAATGCCGTACTGATTATTGTTGTTATTGATGAGTAATCATGGAGAGTGAGTGGAGACTTGGGAGCTGGAGACGGTGATGATGAGTACCTACCCTTGGTATTTGAGACTCCCTTTTGAGTTGTGTTAGTTTCGAGGATGAAACTTTCTTTTAGTGGGGGAGGATATGATGACCCGGATCTCTGCAGAGCTTTTGCAATGTGATCAGCGACTTTTGGAGGCTTATTCGGTATGATGGAGGTGCATGTGCGCAAATTGGACCTCAGGATTGGACCCAGTGCAAAATTTGGATTAAGATTACTTATCTGGATGCCTTCGACAAATTTTAGAAGTAGAATTGGGCAAAACGGACGTCAGATTTGGATTCAGCGCGAAAACGATGGAAATGGACTATTTACTTGTATTTTTCGGAGCCCGGATGCCAAAACACAGATTTTGAGGCAAGATGTTACTGTTCTGGCAGGTGGGGCAGCACCGGCGGCGACGGGCAGGCGGCAGAGCACGGCGGCCCGGGCGCAGGCAGCAGCGCAGGCGGCCGATCCACGAGACCTGGCGTACACCAGGACCAGCGGGCGTTCGGCGGGACACGTGGCGCGCGTTGATTGTGTTGGGTTATGTATAATAGGATCTAAATAGGGGAAAAAAAAACACCTAGAGGGGGGTGAATAGGTGTAAACAATAAACACTCAAAAATCTTTGCGATATAAAACCCAATGCGGAAAAAATAAATAACACGCAGAGATTTTTACGTGGAAAACTCCAAACCGGAGTAAAAAACCACGGGACCGATAACACGGTGAAATCCACTAGAATTAAACACGTACAAGGTGATATACCGTACTCACAGACGACTCAACCTTTTCCATACGCTCCTAGTTGATCTTCTCCGCTCGCTCCACGACGCTTCTCGAATCCACGATCTGCGTCCAACGCCGAATCCACGGCGTCCAACGTCGAGTCCACGACGTCCGACCGAATCCACGGTCTTCACCCAGTAGCACGCTTCGAATCCACGAACGTACCTCGCTCTGAATCCACGAGAGCGGTAGCACCTTGAATCCACAAGGCCACGCGAGTCCACGCGCCGATTTTGGGGTAAATCGTTGTTTTTTGGGTGGTGATGATCCGCCGAATACTTAGATTAGAAATAGATCGGAAATACCATCTAAGTATTCATTGATTTGATTCTACTCAAAATGTGAGTATGAAAACCTAGAATCAAATTAATCAATATAGATGAAGAAACATAAGATAAAATCTATGATTTCCTTTCTTCTCTATATGTGGATCTTAGGCCGTATATAAGATGACGACTTTTAGGATTAGCGGCTTCTTTTTGGATTAGCCCTAGAAAAAGAATCATAGGGTCTATTTATAGGTTAGAAACCCTTGGAAGAAGATAAGAATAAAAAACTATCCTTTTCTGGAATTTTACATGACGACGATCCGGATCGGAGTTCGGCGATCCGGATTGCAGTAGCGAGAAAAACAGTTTCCAGAAAAACCAAGGTTCGGGATCCGGATCGAAGTGCCTGATCCGGATCGTTCATACAGTTCACCAAACATCAACGTTCGGGATCCGGATTGAAAAGCCTGATCCAGATCGTTCAAATAAAATGGTAAACCCAGTGTTCGGGATCCGGATCAAAGAAGGCTACGATCCGGATTGAACTGGTGTATGAACGAACACCCTTCGGGATCCGGATTGAAAAGTCTGATCCGGATCCTGAACATGTCCCATGTCCAGTTTTTGATATTTATGCAACTACAAGTTCATCCAAGTGTTTCTACACTATAAGAAGTATTCGGATCACCAAAGATATTAAGTTAAACATACCTGATCCTTTTGAATTCTTCTTTCTTGGGATTGAGTTATATGATCCAACCTTCTTTACCTTCAATCTTCAAGACTTAACCGAATTCACGAAATACGCCAACTTAAATTCCGTAACAGATTGGTTGGTCAACGCACACGAGATAGCGCGCCGGACATGGCGCACGATGGACCCGCCAGGCCACATGTCGCTCGCCCATTGGCGGACGCAGCGACCCGGCTGGACCGGTGCGAACCGCGGAGCGTGCACCCCGCCGTGAACCATGTCGCCACGCGACGCGCCGCGATTGGCGGGAGCACGTGTGCTGGGCGCGCGGGGCGCGGAGCGGCGACGTGGCGGGCTGTGGTGGATTCGGGCGCGCACAGTAATGGGCCGGGCCAGATTCGGGCGCCCGAATCCTGCGCCCGAATCCAGATTATTCCTTTCTTGTGGGCTGGGCTATAAATAGCCCCTTTGGGCTTCTTTTTGAGGGCTTTTCCCGAGCCCTCTTGAGCCCATCTTCGACAGGGAGTTTCACCTTCGAGTTTTCTTCGATTTTTGGGATCCCGGGAATTTTTGGAGGCTGCAGCATCGGCGTTTTCTACAACGCGGCACACTTCGACGCGCATTTCAGTCCGCGAGGCCCCCTGTATCACTCCGATGGAGTTTTGGGCCGATTTTTGTGGCAGCACGTTCACGAGAGGTACGCTTTCGATTTCTGTGTTGATCACTTTACTCCGTTTCGAGTTTTTGGTGGTGTTCTCGAGGTACCTTTTGACCCCTTGTACTGTTGCGATGTTTGGGACAGCGGTGGAGTATTGTTGGGATTTCTCAGCCTACGGGCATTGGATCATGGCGTGTGAGGACTCGATCAGCATCTACGCTTCGAGAGGAATGCGACCGTATTTTTATCGAATTTTTTGGAGGACTTTTCAAAGGTGATATTTAAGCTTCTTCGTGACTGATTACCGTAGATTTGCGAGTTGTGGCTTGATTGGCTTACCGCGATGTTCTATTTGTATCTTGGCCTACAGGTGTCAGAACGAGGAGTATAAATACTCGATTCACATCTACTCATCGCGAGGATCATAGCTGTGATTTTTTTGGATTTTTCGGAGGACTGCACGCTGGTGAAAAATCCCTTTTTATGTGCTGGTTTGTAAAAATAGCAAGTGTTGTTTTTGGGGTGTGTTTGTGGTGTCGTTTGATTATTGGCTGTGATGTTGGTTGGAGCAGAGGCTTGTGCGACCGAGTACCGAGGGTGCGGTTTCGGCGGATTTTGATAGCGTGGCTACGCACTTCACCAACTTCGGCTTTGCCTGCGGAAAGCGCTTCAGGTAGGTTGCTTCGTCTCCAGAACCGGTGGACGGTTCTCTAATTCTACCTGTTAGAATGCATGCATGTTTAGGGTACAATATATGGGATTGGGGGGTAAGCTTAGTAATGTTAATTGTTTGAGAATTGCAAGATGAAACCCATGTTATGTATTATGAGAACTTGCAAGATTTGGATATTCATGATGATGGTTAATGTAAGCTTACCTAAGGGAATGTTATCCTCTGTGATTGATAGCATGCATAATTAATGTACAACCAATAGGATTGAGATGTAAGCATGAGAATGGCCTAGATCATATAGATTGATAGCCTTTCATGAGGATTGATTATTCCAGGGGACAGGATGATATATCTATGTGCGGGTACTACTCAGAGGAGTTATTATGGATCATGGATTATGGACATGTGTAGTTCATTAGTGATTTTGGCATGTTGGTTATACCTATGTGGAGCCACTAGTTGATATACTCTATTTCTTCTATCTTCCTTGAGGACACTTGCATGCTTGTATGGACATCTAGATAGGCCATCTTTTATTGCTATACTATCATGTTGGGACTTGACTTAGGAGAAACCATGTTTGTTTATTTTCTCCATCTTTTATTGCTATACTATCATGTTGGGACTTGACTTAGGAGAAACCATGTTTGTTTATTTTCTCCTTTTTAGTCAGACACGTGATACATGTCGCTCGAGTTCGAGCAGGGGTTTGGGATAGTGTAGTCGAGACTTTGAGTCTGGGACAGGTTGGACTTTATTGTGGGTTGTGGTATGTTCCGGCAACCGTGGATATTGGGCGGTTGACCGGGTATTGGTTGTTGTACTAGATTGTGGACTTGTGTGGTATTGCGGCGACCGCAGACATTGGGCGGTTGACCGGATATTTACTTGTGCATCAGATTGGGGATCAGATTTCATTAGTGGATGGATTTTCCCACTTCGATCAGAGTCGTGATCCAGTCCTACTATATTGTGATACTTGTGATAGAGATACTTTACTCGTGTGGGTCGCTCCCCTCTAGTGCCACTCCGGAGGTAGGCCTATGACCGAGCCATGTGTGCCGGTCTGTTACTTATATTGGGATGCGAGCCATGTGTGCCGATCCCACGGATTCGAGCCATGTGTGCCGATCCCCCGGATTCGAGCCATGTGTGCCAATCCCGCTACTGAGTTCTTGAGTTCGACAACAGAGCAAGCAGTGCCAGTTTTTACTGGTCCATTGATTGGATTTATTCAGGTAGAACCTTTTATTGTTGCACTCGTGCCTGGGGGCTGAGTGGAGTCTGGTAACTGTGATTAGACCTGTGCTAGTGTTGTTGGGAACTGTTTGGGTTGACGGTGGTCCCTGATCATTGAGAGTACTTCGACCGTTGTGCGAGATGCTTGGGGACTTGTGTCTATCCGTTCTGAGAGAGAGCGCGGATTTCGACTATAGTCTGTATGTCCCACTTTTCGATAGCGAGTTAGTCCGATTAGACACCCTACGTTGATATACTAGGGAGGCGCAGGCTTGACTCGGCCAAATGTGGCAGTCAGCTCGGTTAGGTCGATTGAGCACCTCGTGTGCGAGGGTTTGCATATCTTTCATCTGTTTTCCCCATTGAGCATTTAGATAGAGGCATGGTAGCTGTTGAGTATCTCCAGCTTTTCTTTTCAGTCTTTGCTGCATCGTTATCTTATGCCTCTAGTAGACTTAGTCGGCAGACCATCGGGCTTGGTGGCGGTACCCACTGAGAACTACCTGTTGGTGTAGTTCTCATACCCGTTGGGGGTTCTCCCCCTCTTCTTTTTCTTTCCTCTCCTTTGTTTTGCAGAGTCATTGCAGGTGTTGCTGATTCTGCTGTTGCTGTTCGAGGCGAGGGAGATGCGAACTAGATCCCTACCTGTCTTTAGTGAGTAGCTGTACCCTCACATTGGAGATTTGTAGTACAGTCAGTAGATTAGTTGTATTTCCACTTTTGAGAGACTATTGTATTGTGAGGATCTGACTTGTACTGAGAGCCTGTACACTGATATATTATTTCAGTTTACCTCCCTGTAGAGTTCTGGGTTATTGTATCAGAGGATTTTGTATATGATCATATTTGGGAGATGGATATTGTATCATTATTTCTAATTGTACAGTGGCTGGATTTTAGTTTTACAGCAGTTTTCTTTATAGCTCTGTTATCTGTTTAGCTATAGTACCTTTTCTTGCAGGTTGGACGCTTTGCCTATGCGGGGTTTTGTATAGGCGGCGGATCTGTTGGCTAGCCCGGGTCACAGTTTCGACCCCGGGGCGTGAGCTTACCTCTCAATCATATATTGGTACACTAAACATGCATGCATTCTATCAAATAGAATTAGAGAACCGTCCACCAGTTTTGGAGACGAAGCAACCCACATGAAAGTGCGCATCGATCCAAGGTCCACAAGGGCTGAAACTGACCGGGGATAATCCTCAGATTCCCACCAGAAAACTCCTCCTGCGAGATGATCTCCAAAAATTCCAATAAAAATATGGCTGCGATCCTCGCAAAGCATAGATGTCGATCGAGTCCTCACAAGTCAAAGTCTGATAACCGAGCGCAGAGATAAAAATTCGATAAGCTCCCCTCTCGTGAAACCGATGCCGCAAAAATCGGCCAAAAACTCCCTCCCATCAGCCCTGGGGAGCTCACGGAAGAAGCGTCGACGAAAAAACTCGGTATCAAAGGCGCGTTGAAGCTCGCGATGTTGAGAAGAACGCAAATGGCATGACTCCCAAAAATCCTCGGGATCACAAATATCGAAGAAGACTCGCAGACGACGCTCCCTGCCAAAGATGGGCTCAGAAGCTCGGAGGAAAAGCCCAAAAATGAAGCCCACATGGGTTATTTATAGCCCAAGTCCACCAAAAGAGGGGATCCGGATTCGGGCGCCGGATTCGGGCGCCCGAATCTGGCCCCGGCCCGCTATTATGCGCGCCCGAAATCCCCCGGGCACGCCACGTGGTCTGCTTCGTGCCCCGCGCGCCCCGTGCACGCGCGCCCGCAAATCGCGGCACGCCGCGTGGCAGCGCGGTCCACGACGGGGAGCACGCCCTGCGGTTCACGGCGGGGCAGTCGGGTCGCTGCGCCCGCCAATGGGTGGGCGACACGTGGCTGGCGCGGTCCACCGTGCGCCGCGCTCGGCGCGGAACGCGTGCTGTCACGCGTGCGTTGACCGGCCACTCCCCATGCGCCACGCGTCCACCTCGCTGCGCCCGCTGGTCCCGGTGCACGCCCAAGTCCCATGGACAGACCTCCCCGCCGCCGCGCCCGCCCCGCCGCCAGTGCTGCCCTGGCCTCCCGGAACAGTAACCTTGCCTCGAAATTCATGTTTTGGCATCCAGGCTCCGAAAAATATAAGTAAATAGTCCATTTTCAACGTTTTCGCGCGCTGAGTCCAAATCCGATGTCCGTTTTGCCAAATTCCACTTCGAAAATTTGTCGAAGGCATCCGGATAGGTATTCTTAATCCAAATTTTGCGTTGGGCCCGATTCTGAGATCCGATTTGCGCGCAACCATCTCCAACACACATCATAGGCCTCCAAAGGCCACAATTCACTCAGCAAAACCACCGTGAAGATTCGGGTCATCACACCAGCAGTCAGCCGCCAACTCGTGAGCCATCCAACGGTCACCATGATCGTCTACCCTGAGGTGGGTTTATCTTCGGTTCGGACTTTATCATTTCAGCCCTATGGGGTACCATGGTAGGTCGGACCCCTGTGTTTGTTGTTAACCTTGATCCTCCAGCTAAGCTTCCTACTTACTTATATTCCAGCATTTTTTGTGTCTAGCTATGTAGCATCGATCTTGCAGTTTAGTTTCTCGCTACGATTTCATATTCAGCATTTAGTATATCTATATATACAGCTTGACATATCCCATATTTGTTTTGTCACCAGCCTAGTTATATTAGCCTTTCCTGTTCTATGTTGCATAATAGAATAGGAGTACAGTTCTGTTATTCAACTTCAGTTTTACAGCTCAGATATTCAGTTTCTATTGTTCAGATTCAGTTATGCAGCATCCATGATTATTACAGCTTTCAGCATTCCGATAGGGATTTTTCGGCTCTATATCGTGTGTTCGGTCTTTAGAACATGAGCTTGAGCATCAACATTATGATCGCCACAGAGCCATCTGTACTTTCACGTACACTAGCAGAATTGCAACCCGCAGTGGTGTACTTTATCGGTAAAGTGGTCATAGCGACCCGTGAGCCCAAAAGGTTATGTCAGCAGATTGGTTTACATGTGGTATTTAACCTGAGGTCCTTAGGACCAACAGTGGCAGGTGATTGGGTACTCTACTTCTTGTATTGATGCATGGTTCATCTATGTTGTTGTTTCAGTATTTTTAGCATGACTTGCAATTGAGTTTCAGCATTCTCTATTTATAGCATCGATATGTATTGATTATCATATTAGCTCTGCTTTATAGCATGATCAGCCCGTGTTTGTCGAATTTGCCAGTTACAGCATGATTAGTTTATATATTCAAGTACCCCAGCTTTTACCTTTGCTTTCACCTCAGCATGCTTAGTTTCAGTTCAGTATCTTGTTATTCAGCCTTAAGATTATATCCTGATTTTGCTATCCGCTTATTATGGTATCCAGTAGGTACGACTTGCTATTTCTCGGCTAGTCGTGCCCACTGGGATATATTTATGTTGTATCTCACACCCTTGGGTGACCATTTTTCCAGGTCTGTCGGGTGTTGGGACATCGGGGCGATTTGGAGAGCTACTACGTTAGAGTCGTCCCTTTCGCCAGCCTCGTCTGGCAGCTTATGACATTTCTAGTTTCAGTTTCATAGTTTATGTTTATTTACTTACTATGATCATGAGTAGTTGTGGATATCTAGGACTATGAATGTTTGAATAGTTGTGGATATTTAGGATTGTGGATACCTTATGTCTATGTTAGACCTTGTAGTTGTAATAGAGTAGATGGTTATGTTTATTGTTTAATTATTGAGGTTGTATCTACTCCGATTAACTGTTGTACTCGCCTAGCCGTGCATGTATAGGGGAGACTCTGTCCGTTTGTTCAGAGAATTTCTTATGCGTGTGGTGGTCTGTTCACGCCTCGGTTTTCAAAGTGGCAACTCTGATAAAAAAAAATAAATAAAAAATAAAAAAAAATAATAAAAAAAGACTGGTTTTCTAAACTCAGGGCGTGACATATCAGATAGTATCAGAGCAAAGGTATAAGATACCCTAGGAATTGGTTAGGATTGAGCCCTGGGATGACCAGAGTCTTACGTGAGAGCGCGGGGACGTATGTTCATCCAGAGATTAGGAGCTCAAGTGTATTCTCTACTATTCAAGTATATCCTAACCTAGTTGTTGTGTTTCAGTTATGGCTCAACCTAGGCATTGTGGTGGTGATGATGGGCGAGGTACGAGCAGAGGCCGAAGTGTCGTCCAACCTCCCAGAGTGCAGAGGGAGCCAGAGGGCTCCGATAGGATACAGCGATTGGAGGACCAGATTACGGCCTTGGCTGGCATCGTTCAGCAGCTTGTACAGCAGCAGACTGTTGCTCCTGCCGCACCTACCCTACCTGTTCCGCCACCTATTCCACTGTCCGAGCCAGTTCCGGAGGAACCGATTGTACCTCATGCTGCCCCTGTGCCGCCGGTTGTGGTTGCTCCGGTTACTGCAACTACTTCAGGAGATGCACCAGAGGCCGCCACTATCGGCGACCCACCAGTTGCTGCTGTCGGGACTGCTTCCCGACCGACGACGCCTACCGTTACCGAGGATACGACACAGGCAGAGCGAGTGTGAGCAAAGGCTGTATTGATAGAGTTTAAGAAATTCTAGCCACCTACCTTCGACGGTACAGCTGAAGATTATTGGGCTGTCGAGAGGTGGGTGATGCGCATGGAGAAGCTGTTTCGGGATGTGTACACGGAGGACAGTGACCGTGTTCATTTGGCTGCACATTGCCTCGAGGGTGAGGCTGATAAGTGGTGGAGTGATCTTCTGAGGGAGCAATATGGGGGATTTCCCGAACCCCCGTGGCAGGAATTTAAGGACGCGGTCTATCATCGCTATCTCAGTGACAGCATGAAGCAAGGGTTAGAGCACGATTTGGAGAGTATTCATCAGGGGGAACGCTCCGTCAGGGAGTACGAGCGTGAGTTCTCCCGTATTTGTGCTCTGATTCCATAGGCTGTGTGGGATGTGCGGCGTGAGGTCCGTCTTTTCTCTCAAGGGCTGCGACCTGAGATTCGCCGACTCATTTCTTTCTTACACCTTCAGGTGTTTCGCGACTGCGTGGAGCGTGCCCTTTTTGTGGAGGCTGACATATTAGTCTCTCGTGCTGAGCGACAGGCCGCTGATAAAAGCAAATGGGAAGAAGCGACCGTTTTCTGGGGATGGGGGTGGATTCTCGAGCAGCGGGAAACCACCCAGTTACCCTCGAACCCAGAATAGGCTACGAGCACCCCTGCCATCAGTCAACAGCAGGGTCCGCGACCTTGTGTATTTTGTGATGGACCACATCGGGCAATTACTTGTGATCAGCGCCATGGTCGTTGCTACAAGTGTGGCCAGGCCGGGCACATTGTGGCTAACTGCCCACAAAGATCTGAGCCAGCTCAGTCCACTGTCTTTGCTCTAGCCATTTCTTCTCCACGGTAGAGTCCTGCACCGTGTACATCTTCCTATGGATGATTCCCACCTTCTCATCAGTCTGGTGGGACGCGTCAGAATTCTGGAGGGCGAGTGTATGCCCTGACTGCTCAGGATGATCCACAAGTAGTAGACCTTACAGGTACGTTGCAAGGTGGTAAGCTTTAAGTTATGGAATTTTTCGATATTGTAGCGAGCTTTTCGATTTATTATGTGCCTTGTGACTGATTGTAGAGTACCAGGGCTAAGTAACTGTTCGGGTATGCCTATGTGAGCATCTGTTAATGCTTGGATAGTGTGAGTGCCGTTGGATGCGCAAATGGCGGTAAAAACGGACTCGGGACCGCAAAATAGCTGAAATTGTATGTTTCAGAGTTTCTGGGCGCCCAAAAGTTGTGGAACTCAGGTGCGGGCGCCCGAAAGTTACTGTAGCAGGCCGAGGATTGGATGGCTGCAATTTCTTTAGATTTTTGGCTGATGATGAGATCTGTGGTGATTCACTGTAGCACTGGACCATTATTTAGGGCGCCCGCAGGACTGAGGAGAGGATCCGACACTCTGACGAGGATTCAGGCTGTCTACTGTAGCGGAGCGGGCGGCCAGGGGAGTGCCCGAGAGTTACTGTGCCGTGGTTTAGGGCGCCCGGTCCTAGTTTTAGGGCGCCCGAAACCTGATTTTTCTTGCGTGGACAGGTTAGTGTTTCTAGATGTTCCGCGGGTTTTCTCACCAGCTAACATGATGGTGTACTTGTAGGCTGCACGTGTGATTCCAGAGAGTGGGAGAGAGTTGGTCTACTTATATCCCCATCACCATCTACTCTATCTTCTTCCTCTCCACCATCTTCTTCTTCTTCCTCCCTCAGCAGCAGCAGCAGGCCACCATTGTTGCCTAAAGAGCTCACCAGAGGAGCTTCAACGGGGAATCTTGGAGGATTTTCTTCGATGCGAAGCTTCGAATTTTGATCGTGAGCTTGGAAGAGAGCTTGTCCTGTTGAGGAAAACTCGGCTTGGAGCTTGCGCAAGGAGTTCGGCATCGGAGGTGAGTATGGTGCTTTTTTCGAGTTTTCGGATTTTTCTCGGATTTTGGATTTTGGCTGAGGCTTTGTAT
Organism: Tillandsia leiboldiana; assembly: GCA_029204045.2. Lineage (NCBI taxonomy): Eukaryota > Viridiplantae > Streptophyta > Magnoliopsida > Poales > Bromeliaceae > Tillandsia > Tillandsia leiboldiana. The sequence continues at coordinate 49,383,525 of CM055063.1, read as the reverse complement.
TTTGAGATTGGTATTGGTTTTCTTTCCTCATTTCTTCTTCTCTGGGCTATGAGGAGCAGCTGGGTGCTGCGTGAGCCGAGGAGCGAGGCGTTGCCCTGTTCACTGTGTGGAGCGATAGGGAGCTTGGACAGGGTGTGCTGTGGGCTTGGTGGAGTTGGGTTGTGGTGTTGACCTGAGCCTAGAGGGACCTGCTAGAGGTATTTTGGAGTGTGCTGAGAGCTCCTGGAGGTTTCCCTTGGACGTTGGCAGAGGTGCGCGCAACCGGATGCCGAGGTGTTGTTCCGCCTATTTCTTGATAGAGAGCTACTCCGCGTTTCACCGACTTCGGCTTGGCCTGTGGATAGCGATCCAGGTGGGTTGGAATTCTTCCAAACTTTGTGGAATGCCCTCTAATGCTATTTGTATGCATGTTTGATGCGAAACTTTTATTGTGGCCTTAGAACATAAGTACGGACCACCCTAATTTTTTTTTAGAATTTTCTGACACTGTGAATTTTCTATCAAAATCTGAGCCCTCTTTCTCATATAAGATTCTAAATCTTTCCTTTTTATTCCAATTTCAACACAATTTACTTTCAAATTATTCTTACTTTTCTAAGTTCAATAAAAGTAGTATCTCATACTATTTTTATTTATACTTGCTTATATACCGAAAATCTAGTATATTACAGAAGATTTCTTCCAATCTTTAGCTTCCAAGAGATTAACTCCTTCAAAACCCTAAAGTAGGGTGTGACACTCCCAAATTTTTGGATTAGTCCTATATATAAATGATATATTTTTGGATTAGTTCAATAAAAGTAGTATCTCATACTATTTTTATTTATACTTGCTTATATACCGAAAATCTAGTATATTACGGAAGCTTCCTTCCAATCTTTAGCTTCCAAGAGATTAACTCCTTCAAAACCCTAAAGTAGGGTGTGACACTCCCAAATTTTTGGATTAGTCCTATATATACATAATATAATATGACTAAATCTCTTAACCTGGCTATAACATTTTGGGTGGTAGCAAGACCCAAGAGGTTAATGTCTGCCGGCACAAATGAACCGACTTGAGATGAGTGGTCATTCATGATACAGATTAAGTTTGTTTAAATTTTTATTTGAAATCAGGTTTGTAGGCTCATGGCTTCAATTAAGTTGCTCAGTTTAACGACTTGGCTGTCAAGTTGGGTTGAATTTGATTTGATTTGCTCAGTTTAACGACTTGGCGGTCAATTAAGTTTTAGTTCGATTTGATTTGCTCAGTTTAACGACTTGGCGGTCAATTAAGTTCGGCTTGCGAGTAGATGAAATTGACTTAGCCGATTGAATCAACTCGGTTTGACCTTTTGATCTTTAGTTCAAGTGGAGTTGATTTAATTGATTCAGTTCATCCCTGGAGTTTGGTTTGAACCTTTGTTTAGGTTGGGTTCAAATTGAACTGGTTTGAACGTTTTGTGTTTGATTTGAGCTCGAAGCTCGTATGGTTCAGTTTCGATTGAACCTTATGTAGTTCAGTTCGGGTTGGACTGGCCTATAGTTTGGCTCGGCTTAATCATGATCCTCCAGCAGCTCAGTTCGGGTTGGATCGGTTTGCTCAAATTAAATCCTTTATAACTCGATTTTTGTCAAACTGGCTTAGGTATAATTTAAGTCGAACTGGTTTATGGTTTAATTTGGTTTGGCTAGAACCTCATGTGGTTCAATTTGAATTATTTATCTCAATTATATTCGTTTTAATCATATCCATATTGGGTTCAGTTGGCAATCCGATTTAAATCAAATTAAGTCGAGCCGTGCCTATCAGGAAGATGGCGATTGGCTCAATCGGTGCCTATCACGAAGATGGCGATTTGATCGAGTCGAGCTGTGCCTATCACGAAGATGGCGATTGGCTCGATCGGTGCCAATCACGAAGATGGCAAATTGATCGAGTCGAGCCGTGCCTATCACGAAGATGGCGGTTGGCTCGACCGATGCCTATCACGAAGATGGCGGTTTGATCCAGTCGAGCCGTGCCTATCACGAAGATGGCGGTTGGCTCGACCGGTGCCTATCACGAAGATGGCGTTTGGCTCGATCGGTGCCTATCACAAAGATGGCGGTTTGATCGAGTCGAGCCGTGCCTATCACGAAGATGGCGATTGGCTCGATAGGTGCCTATCACGAAGATGGCCGTTTGATCGAGTCAAGCCGTGCCTATCACGAAGATGGCGATTGGCTCGATCAGTGCTTATCACGAAGATGGCGATTTATTTTTATAATTTTTATTTTTTATTTTATTATTATTCTTTTTTCGGAGTAGGGATTTGTGTGTCGAGCCTATCACGAAGATGGCAGCACAATCAAATCGGTTGGAGAACCGTCGTCATGTCGTTCGACGCACGTCTTGAGGAGACGGGTGTTTAGTGAATATGCATGCACGACATAGTAACGATCCAATGCCGGATTTAATCGATCGAGCCTATCACGAAGATGGCCGCACAATCAAATCGACAAAAAAGTCGTCACTATGTCGTTTGTGCGTATAGACCGACCCGCCCGCCGTCATCTTGGTGGTGGGATAATCTTGTGGCCACCATTGTTGCCATCATCGAAGAAAGAATAAGAGGCTATGAGACCTCCTCGCACATTGCTGTCGTCATCGTCGTGCCATCACGGTCGCCGTCATCGTCACCGTCGTCGTCGCCGTCGCGGCCACTGTTGTCGTTACCGTCGTGCATTCACTTTTCTTTTGTTTTATTTATTTTAACATCTCCCACCCACCCCCTCCCCCCCCCCCTCCCCCCCTCCTTTTTTTTTTTCTTGAATCCAATGGCTCAATTTATAGTGATTTTAGGACCTCTTCATTTTAGGAAACAATTCAAAAGATTTCAAAATATAAGATAATGATATATTTTATAAAATATAAGATAATGATATATTTTATTTTCTTTTTCTTTTTCGGTGATTGGTTATCTAAGGTAATACCAATCAAATCACCATTTGCTCTATTTCCATATTTCTTTTCTTTTCTTTTCGTTTTCTTTTTTTTTTTCTATATCTCATTCCTTTCCTCTTTTATTTCTTTCCTTTCTTGACTATGGGTCATCTAGGACAAGTATCAATCAATTAACATTTAATTGATTTTCTTCATCAATTTCCATATTTTTTTCTTTCCTTTTTTTTTTCAATTTTGAATTTCATTTTTTTTATCTCAACAATTAAGAGTATTAAGCGTGCTAGAGCTAGAGTAGTTCTGGATGGGTGACCCTCTGGAAAGTTGGGGTGTCACAGTTGGTATCAGAACCATTCACCAGTCGAAAATGTGAGATGAGTCTCAGCTGAGTCAGGGTTATACAGCGGGTAGAGTGAGGCTCCCCGACTAATGACCGTTGTAGGTGGAGTGCAGCTCCCCACAAGGTCAGCTAAGGCTAGCGAGACGAGTCTCACATCGCCTGGTGCTTGTGAGTCTCTTTGAGCCTAACGAGGATGTCCGGGCTTAAAGGGGGAAGAATATGACACCCCCGGAATTTGGATTAGTCCTACATATAAATGATTTAATAGGACTAAATCTCTTAACCAGGCTATAGCATTTTTGGTGGTAGCAAGACTCAAAAGGTTAAGAGGGTTAAGCATGCTAGAGTTAGAGTAGTTCTAGGATGGGTGACCCCCTGAAAAATTTGGGCGTCAAATAGGGCTTCTCTCTCAAGCTTCTAGAGAGAGAAAGAGAAGAGAGATATGAGATGGGAGGGTGGAAATAGGGTTTGTTGTGAGAGAGGGTCGTGTTTTGAGATGGGCTAACCCAACTTAAACCCCCACACTAACCATGGTTAATCCATTCTGTTTGTGCTGTCAGGGGCTTGGAGTACCAGTACACGGACTGGGGTACCGGTACGTAGGCTTGGGTATCGGTACGCAAGCTTTGGTTCTGGTACGTCCCCTCGATTTCTCAAAAACCCGAGAGCTGAATTTTCCTGAGTTCTATGAGGTTTCGGTACGTGCTTGGGGTACTGGTACTCCATTCAATAATTTGATGTTTTGTAGATTTTGATCTTTCCAAGCTTGATTCCCAACTCAACTTTGGTCCGGATGTCCTTTGCTTCGAACCAAACTTGCTTCATCTCATCTTACTCATATTTTAGACATATTTAGGGTCTTTTATCTGCACTTTGCCACTTTAGCGAAAACCGGAGCACTACAGATGACCTACTTTATTATTTGGGATCTTTCGGAATAGTTTGGAGGTTCCGAGAGTGTTCCCGGGAAATTTTGAAAATTTTCGGTGAGCTCTGGGAGTCCGGTTTAAGGAATCAATTTTTTCGACGGTTTTGGGATTGAGAGATGGGTGATCTTGAGTTGTACAGTCTAGTATTGAATTGGTGGACCTTTTGCAGGTTCGGTCATCGATCGGGAGTATTGTGGGAGTTAGGTGCTTCGCCGATTCAGGTGGATACTTCGATCCAAAGTCGATACAGTGGTGCTAGCTCGGTGACGTTCCTTCTTCCCTTTTTTACTTGCTATATACACCTTGCATGTTGAGCACGTATCACAACTTGATTTCATAGTTATTTGCTCTACTTTCTTTCCATACATGTCTATCATGATTTAATTGTAGAGCGGTATTTATTAGTATGTCATTATACATTTCGGTTTACCTATTTGGTCGGTGTGACACACATATATGAGATTGGATGACCTTCTTAGTCGGTACTTTTCCTTGTGGACTTGTTGTTGGCTATTTACCGATGGTGGACTATTGATCATATTGCATCGATCGTCACAGCTTGTTTTTGTGCATTTCACATACACCAGCGGTTTGGCCACCACAAGAGGGTGTTCTTTTCCAGAAAAGTGGTCGTACTTCTGACCCGTGAGCCCTATGTGGTCCCTGCTAGGGTTACATGCTAGGTTGAGCATAACGTGACATTTGCTTGAGGTCTTTTGACCAACATGGTGGTTGATTAGGTTGTACTTTTGGACTATCCATCCGGTTGAGGCATGCATTTTATTACAGTAGCGGTAGTTGATTTTACAGCATTCTTTTTTTTCCTGTTATATTATGCTATTGTAGTATTATCGTTTTCATACCATTGTTTATCTTTCGATTACCAGTGAGTACAGCTCGCATTCGTCGGCTTGCGATACCCACTGGGAGACCCTAGATGGTTTCTCACTTACCCCCAGTTGCAAGTACTGTTAAGGAATTTGTTTTGGCGCATTTCGTGAAAGTATTGAGTCTTGAAGATTGAAGATGAATAAGTTTGGATCATATAACTCAATCTCAAGAAAGAAGAATTCAAAAGGATCAGGTATGTTTAACTAATTATTTTTGGTGATCCGAATACTTCTTATAGTGTAGAAACACTTGGATGAATTTTTAATTGCATAAAAATCAAAAACTGGACATGGGACATGTTCAGGATCCGGATCAGACACAGCAATCCGGATCCCGAAGGGTGTTGACTCATACACAAATCCAATCCGGATCCAAGCCATTTTTGATCCGGATCCCGAACATTAGTTTTTGCTGAAATGTATGAACGATCCGGATCAGGCATTTCAATCTGGATCCCGAACCTTTGTTTTCTGGAAATTGTCTGTTTCGTTACGACAATCCGGATCGCCGTAAATCCGATCCGGATCGTCGTCCTGTAAAATTTCAGAAAATGTTAGTTTTTGATTCTTATCCTCTTCCAACGGTTTCTAACCTATAAATAAACCCTATGATTCTTTTTTTAGGGTAAGCCGCATAAGCCGTAAAAAGCCGAATAAAACAAAAGACGGCCATATAAATCCACCTATAGAGAAGAAAGGAAATCAATAGATTTAATCCTATGTTTCTTCATCTATATTGATTGATTTGATTCTAGGGCTTCATACTCAGATTTTGAGTAGAATCAAATCAATGAATACTTAGATGGTATTTCCGATCTATTTCTAATCTAAGTATTCGGCGGATCATCACCACCCAAAAAATAACGATTTCCCCAAAATCGGCGCGTGGACTCGCGTGGCCTTGTGGATTCAAGGTGCTACCGCTCTCGTGGATTCGGAGCGAGGTACGTTCGTGGATACGAGACGTGCTACTGGGTGAAGACCGTGGATTCGGTCAGACGTCGTGGATTCGGCGTTGGACGCAGATCGTGGATTCGAGAAGCGTTGCGGAGTGAGCGGAGAAGATCAACTAGGAGCGTATGGAAAAAGGTTGAGTCGTCTGTGAGTACGGTATATCACCTTTGTACGTGTTATAATTCTAGTGGATTTCACCGTGTTATCGGTCCCATGGTTTTTTACTCCGGTTTGGAGTTTTCCACGTAAAAATCTTGCGTGTTATTTTTTTATTTCCGCATTGGGTTTTATTGCGCAACGATTTTTGAATGTTTAAACGTTTACACCTATTCACCCCCCTCTAGGTGTTTTTTTCCCTATTTAGATCCATATTTTACATAACCCGACAAGTGGTATCAGAGCGGGAATAGGGTTGTAAACAATGGCTGAAGGTGGAAACATCAACAGACCCCCGTTCTTCGATGGAACAAATTATGGGTACTGGAAAGTACGGATGAAAGCATTTCTTATTTCCATCGACGAACGGGTGTGGCAATCTATCGAGTTAGGATGGTCAAATCCAACTAAAGTTATTGTTGATGTTTACACCATCAAACCTAGGTCGAAATGGACCAAGGAAGAGATAGACTTATCTTCTTACAATGGCAAAGGAATCAATGCTTTATTTAATGCCTTGTCTCAAACTGAATTCTCTCGCGTCTCAGCATGTGAGACTGCAAAAGAAATCTGGGATGTTCTTCAAGTTACACATGAGGGAACTAACCTTGTGAAGATTCAAAAGCTGCAAATGCTTACGAGCAGATTTGACTCTATTTTCATGGCAGAAAATGAATCATTCACAGACTACTGTACACGATTGCAAGACATCGTAAACACATGTGCTAACTTGGGAGAGAAGATTCCAGAATTTAAAATTGTAAGAAAGATCTTAAGAACTCTTCCTGAAAGATTTCGTTCCAAGGTTACGGCCATTGAAACTATTAAACACCCGGACGAAATCCGTGTAGAAGAATTAGTTGGTTCATTACAAACATATGAAATGACATTTCCTACTAACTATTCTTCTGGAAAAGCATCTACTTCTAAGTCTTCAGGTTTTGTGTTGAAAACTACAAAAGAAGAAGACGCGGATTCATCCTCCTCAGGCGACGACGAGAACCTATCTATGGAGGACTTTGAGAAGCAGCTTGCTCTCTTGACAAGAAATTTTCGCCGAAACTTTCGAAGGGGTAATTCAAGTAAAACTTCATCCTCCGGAATGTGGAAAAAAAGGCAAAGATTTTTCAAGACAAAAGTCAAGAAAGCAAGAAAGTTTTTCAAAGGATAAGAAAAGCTCATAAGGACAAGTCCAATGCTTCAAGTGCCGAGGATACGGCCATATCTCAACGGAGTGTCCAAATAAGAATCCGTCCAAGAAGAAGGCGATGCAAGCCGTCACTTGGGATGACACCTCAACGACAAATGAGTCATCTTCAAGTGATGAAGAGAACAACGCAACGGCATTCCACGCGTCCACATCTTCACCCTTCATGTGCTTAATGGCAAGTACATCCGACTCACTGTCCAACCCCACTGTTGAAAAGATTGCAACGGACGATGAATCGGATAATTCGGAAGGTGAAGACTTTGCTCTTGCCTACCATAAACTTCTGAGGGATTCAAAGAAACTGGCAAAGCAAAACAAGAGTTTGAGAGGGAGATTGCAGGATCTCGAAGAAGAAGCAAAAAGGGCAACTTCTCTCTCAAACGCTCTTGAAGTGGAAAGGGATGATCTGATTAAAGTAAATGTTTCCCTTCAAGAGTCCAATGAGCATTTCGAGAAGAATTATGTAGATATGGTGAACAAAGCGAACTACTTCTTGAAGCTCTACGGCGAGGCTGGATAGGAAAAAATGGAAATGACGGAGACCATTTTCCAACTCAAGGATGATTTAAAGCAATTTTCTTCTGGAAGGAGTAAGTTGGATAAGATTCTTGGTCTTGGTCAAACAATAAATTCGGCCTCGGATACAATCGAACTGAAGACAATTTTAGTTCGGTTGGGACAGTCTTTGTGCCCCAGTCGGTATCTCCTCCTCCGACACCGGAATTGACGACAAACAGCGACAACAAACCTACTTCACCCTCTTCGGGATTGTCAAGCACTCAGGTATGTTTTCGTTGTGGTATTGCAGGGCACATAAGAAGGAATTGCAAGAATGGAGCGCTAAGATCAAATCAAGCACATCTTGCAACTACTACCAATGAGTTCATTTCTCGCAAATCAAAGAAGAATCTTTCAAAAGGAAAGAACATTGGTAGTACATCAAACAAGACGACGACGTCAAGGAAAAGCGATGGATCAATCAAGACGCTTTCACCAAAGGTATCAACTTCACAATCATTTCCGACGTACTCCAAAATTCAAAAGGTTTGGGTACGCAAAGGTGAAATCTTCCCTTGTCTTGTTGTTCATACTTCTTTACACGCTTATGATAATTCGTCTTGGTATTTGGATAGTGGTTGTTCTCGTCACATGACCGGTGACAAAAACAGTTTTCAAACTTTAGAGAAAATCTTCGGAGGACATATTGTTTTCGGAGACGGTCGTTCTTCCAAAATTGTTGGAAAGGGAACAATCGCTATTCCTGAAGGCCCGGTTTTGAATAATGTTTTATTTGTTGAAGGCCTTAAGATTAACCTCATTAGTATAAGTCAACTTTGTGACAATGGGTTCTCAGTTAATTTTTCTTCTGTAGAATGTGTTGTAACTGATAAGGACCAGGTATTCTTTTTAAAAGGGGTTGGATCGGAAAATAATTGCTATGTTGTTTCAAACAAAATTTCTGAAAAATGTAACCTAGTTTCTTTGGATAATGAAACTGTTTGGCATGAAAGACTAGGTCACATGAATTTTAAAGAACTAGCAAGGATTTCAAATAAGGACGTGGTTAAGGGGGTACCTAAACTTTTATTTAAAGAAAACATTGTGTGTGGTGGTTGTCAAAAGGGAAAATAATCAAGAGTTGCACACAAGAACTTGAACCACGTCGGTACCAAACGGCCCTTGGAATTACTGCATATGGATTTAATGGGGCCGACTCGTCAACCATCTTTGGGAGGTAAATGGTATATTTTTCTTTTGGTTGATGATTTCTCTAGGTATTCATGGGTAACTTTTCTAAAAGAGAAACGGATACTTTTGACTCATTTCATGAGGTTTGTCATCGTATTATGAATGAAAGAAATGAAAAGATCGTTCGTGTTCGAAGTGATAGAGGTGGAGAATTCATTAATTCTAAATTTATTGATTTTTGCACTTCCAATGGGATAAAACATGAATTCTCAGCACCCTATACACCTCAGCAGAATGGTGTTGTTGAGCGCAAAAACAGGGTTGTTCAAGAGATGGCGCGTGTGATGCTTCATAGCCGGAATTTACCGTTATATTTTTGGGCTGAAGCTGTGAACACCGCTGTCTATTTAATTAATCGAGTGTATTTGCGTCCTGGAACTTTAAATACACCATATGAGCTGTGGTTTAGTAGAAAACCGAATATCAAATATTTTCGTATCTTTGGGAGTCGATGTTTCATTCTGCGTGATCGCGAAAAACTTGGTAAGTTCGACTCTCGAAGCGATGAAGGGATTTTCATGGGTTATTCTACTAACAGTAGAGCATATCGGGTATTTAACTTGAAATCTAAAACGATGGTAGAATCTATAAATGTTAAAGTAGATGAAGCTTTCCACTTTGCATCTGATAAATCTATCCTTGATATGTCTCTAGATGATGATACTCCTGTAAGTGCATCTTCTCGTAATAACTCCTTCAATAAAGTTGATGCATCTAATGGTTCTTCAAGTGTATCTAATGTGTAGGAATTATCACATGTACCTCCGACTACTCCGTTACCGCAAACGCTACGCATCTCCAAGGATCATCCGGAATCTAACATTATTGGAGACCCACAAGAAGGAGTTAGAACTCGGAGACAGTTGGTTTGTGGAGTCGCATGCTACGTCTCCATGATTGAACCAAAGAACATCGATGAAGCTCTTCAGGATGACTACTGGATTGAAGCTATGCAGGAAAAGCTCCATCAGTTCGAACGAAACAAAGTCTGGGAATTAACAAAGCTTCCGAAGCAACACAATGTGATTGGTACTAAATGGATTTTCAAGAATAAGAAGAACGAGGATGGTACCATCATCAGGAATAAAGCACGCTTAGTTGCTCAAGGCTATTCTCAAATAAAAGGAATAGACTTTGATGAGACGTTCGCCCCAGTTGCTCGACTCGAGTCAATACGTATATTATTCGCTATTGCTTGTCATTTTAAAATAAAACTCTTTCAAATGGACGTTAAGGGCGCATTTTTAAATGGGTTTTTAAATGAGGAAGTTTATGTGGCTCAACCGAAAGGTTTTGTAGACTATAAACAACCTAATTATGTTTTTCGTTTGAAAAAGGCTCTTTCCGGTCTAAAACAAGCACCGCGAGCATGGTACGAAAGGCTAACAAACCACCTACTGGAAAAGGGCTACACTCGAGGGGGAGCAGACCGGACTCTCTTTGTGAAGCATTATCAAGATAATTTCATTGTAGCACAAATCTATATCGATGACATTGTATTTGGTGCAACTAGAGACAATGATGCTTCTAAATTCGCTGAAACCATGGAAAGCGAATTTGAGATGTCCATGATGGGGGAACTGACATACTTTCTTGGATTACAAGTAAAACAAAATGAAGAAGGCATTCATCTATGTCAATCCAAGTATGCAAAGGAGTTGGTGAAGAAATTCGGATTAGAAGATTCTAAAGATTTTCCGACTCCTATGGGAACTAGCAATAAGGGATTAGGAAGTAAATCTCTTAGTGAAAGTGTAGACGAGAAGCTTTATCGCAGTATGATTGGAAGTCTACTCTATCTCACGGCTAGTCGCCCGGATATATCCTTTAGTGTTGGAATTTGCGCGAGATATCAATCAGCACCAAAGGAGGTTCACCTGAAAGCGGTGAAAAGGATCATCTGGTACATCAAAGGAACTTTGAATTTCGGAATTTGGTATCCTATGGGAACAACGCTTGACATTATAGGATATTCAGATGCCGATTGGGCAGGATCTGTGGATGATCGGAAGAGCACGAGTGGTGCATCTTTTTATCTTGGCCATTGCCTTGTTGCATGGCATAGTAAAAAGCAAAACTGCATTGCACTCTCGACTGCCGAAGCGGAATATATTTTAGCAGGTAGTTGTTCAACCCAACTCATTTGGATGAGCGACTTTCGAATTTCAGCAACTTCGATAACAATTCTTTGTGACAACACAAGTGCTATAAACATTTCTAAAAACCCTGTGTTGCACTCGAGAACAAAACACATTGAACTTAGATATCATTTTCTAAGAGAGCTAGTTGAATCAAATATTCTTCAAATTTCCTACATTTCAACTGAAGATCAATTGGCTGACATTTTAACAAAACCTTTGGATCAAAAACGTTTTATTCATTTGCGTAAAGCAATTGGAATGCTTTCCTGGAAATAACCTCTTTTTGAAACTTTTGCTTAGGTTAGGTTTTGTTTTGTGTTTTTGTTCATTATCTATGCTTGGACATAGAACATTAATTGAGCATGTGTTTTATTGACTTTAATAGCATCTTTTCATTTATTTAGAAATTTATTATGCTTTGGATATCATAATAATTCATTTGATGCAATGATCATTTATGTCAATTAAATCATCTTTGTTTTGATCAAAGTCAATTTCTCTCTCAATGATCTCTTGGTATAGTTTTTATCTTATTTGACTATTTAGTCGAGTATGAAATCGAGATCAATTTTTGGTTGAATACTTTATATTTTAAATAATTGATAGCCAATTGAGGGGGAGTCAAAGAAAAAGTGTTATGCTCAAAAGATGTGGAAAGAGTTACATCCCAATGAGGAGTGTGAAAACTACCACCACATGGAGGAAAGAGCTACCACCTCGGTCGTCCGAGTACTGTGTGCAGCTACCACATGTATACCAAGCATGGTTGTTCGAGTTGATTAAATAAAATGCTTTTTGGAATACTTGACTCTGCCAAATTCCAAGGTTGATATAAGGTGGGGATTTTATTGAAAGATGCTCAAAGAGCCAGTCCTTATAATAAATTGACTAGATATATTATCTAACTTATCTGGGATTTCAGACATCTATTGATCTTGGTATTTCATTTTCTTTACCAAATTGATGATTTGATAAAGGCATTACTCATAAGATCATGTTAGATGTGATTGAAGTTGTTCAACTTTAAGGGATTTAATTTTTATAAATTTTCGTTTCATTTGTTGGATATTGTTGATAGATTTGATATAATCTATTTCTTGTTGTATGAAACGATATTTTTCATTTAAAGTTGATACATAAAAATGCTTACATACTTTTTCTGGATTTTGTGGAATTTTTATGAATTATTCTGAGGAAAAAGTTGGAGCCGATCCGGATTGGACAAGCCAATCCGGATCCCGAACGCAGGTATTTCCTGCGGGTAGCCGATCCGGACTGGATTCACGATCCGATCCGGATCGCGGCTAAGGTTTTATATAGAACAAAAGGGTTTTGATTTCTTTTACTTCAATCTTTTGTTCCTAAGTCTCCAGAGCTTCTCTCTTTAGAATTCATCCATTTTGGAGGCTTCCAAACTCAAGTTCTTCGATTCTAAGTAAGTTTTCTTGATCAAAATCTCGGTTTTTCACAGTTTTTCATGTTCTTCCTCAAAACGTGATGAAAACTTTGTATCTTTTTCGTTTTGGATTGGTTTTTGATCAAATTTTTTTTGAAATAAGAACTCTGCGTAGATTAGTTTTGATTATATGCTAGGTATTCTCCTGATTAACGGATTCTTAGGCTTCGTTTTCTAAAAATTCGGTTTTAGGGCATATAATAGGAATTTCTGAAAATCATGGGATTGATCTATTTTTAAAATTCTTTTTGGAAAACTAATTTGATTCCTAGTCTCTCTACACAATAATGATTGTTTAGGTGCAATTTTTCTAATTTTTGAAAATAAACAATTTTTGTCGTATTTTTGAGTTGTTGCTCACAGGATTCTCCTCTTCACAAACAATAGCAACAATGGCGGTTGTATGGATAATCTTCCTTTTGGTTGCAATGGTGCACACGAGAGCGACTAACAAGCCCAAAAGGGCGAAGAAAGCTCGGGACAATTCGGAAACCGAGACCGAAACCAAAACAGATTCCATTGATTGGGATGAGCTTCAGGTTGAAGCAACTGCTCCCACTGCCTCGAAAGGGAAAGCCCCTGCAGAAACGTCAAAGGCAAAGGCTCCGCCTACCGCCACTGAAAAAGGGAAAGCCCCCATGGAAACAAGCCCGTTAAAGCCAAAGAAGAAGAGTGTTGCAAGAAAGAGAGGGAGTGCTCGAGGAATATCCATAGAGGAGCCACTTGCTAGCCAGCCTCCTCCAAAAGATTTTATCAACTCTGCAAGGATCAAGGATTTTGAGAAAAGGGAGTGCATTGGCGAAAGGCATGTCAATATCAAAGCACTGAAAGAACGATCTACACTCTTTGGGACTCTGTATGAACAGACTGGTCTTGGCCCCATCTGCAGTTTCCTTGAGTCCACTGGTATTGTCTCCATTCCGTAAGAATGTTTTATCAAAATGCTTCAAATCTAATTGATCAGGAGGACGGACGTCGGGAATTTCAAACATCAGTTAAAAATGTCAAGATCAAAGTCACACCTCAACTGATTGGAGAGGTGTTAGGGATGAAGGCCAGAGTTGATGGACCTCATTATCTAAAAAGTCAAATCTTCTCCACCAACTCCTGGAGAGTGGTAGTTGATGGAATTTGTCTTCCAGATACTCTGTCGACAGGAAATTCCGTCTTTTCAAAAGAGCTTCGACCGGAGTATCGCTATGTGAACTTCATTGTTTGCTATAACATTCTTCCAAACATGAATACAAAGGTTCTTCCATGGGACAGAATGTTATTTCTTTATCTTCTTGGAAACCCCGCAGCGGCAATGGGAGCAAATTTAAACATTCCTTGCCTCATCTGGTCAAGGATGGCACGCTATGTGGAACATGCTGTAAGAATTCGAATTTTGTAAATAAATAAATAAATGAAAATAATTAAAGTCAAGTTGAATTTTGGATCATAAAAGCACGAATAGCCAATATGCCCCTTTTCTGCAGTGTAAATTGCACAGAAATAGGGCAGAAATATCACTTTTCAATCCGAGCCTGATCTCAAAGATCCGAGACCACGAGTGCAACCGTCACGACGAACTAATCGAAAACCATATTAAGCATGTTCAGATCCGACGGTCGGATCTTCCAGAAATCAACAAAGAAGCGGGCGGGACCCGCGACTTAAGTGAATAGTGCTTGGGACTGTAGATGAATAGTGAACCCAAATTTCGAATACCCCTAAGTGCTAACGTTCGCCAAATCGCCGTCTGGAAACCGATCATTGCACTTCAGGTAGTCGATTTGAACGGTTCCGTCGTTCTGGACGCAATGGCGCTGACGGAATTTCCGTTTGACGACCCTAGAGTCTCGAAAAGCATGATAACTGTATTTTGGAACAGTATTTTATGGACCGAGATTTTATCCGGGCAGTTTCTCGAAAATCAAAAATCGCTGTCAGATAGGATTCGTCGAGCCGGACGTTGTGGCGAAGTCCGTTCCTCGATCTGTTAACCAGAAGGCCTCGAAAAGCGTGAAAAACAGTGAAAAATACAGCATTTTACACGAAACCCCCTACATTTCATGCTCCGTTTTGCGTGCCACTGATTGGAGAGGGGCTAAAATGTGAATGAGGCATGCTGTGAAGGATCTAACCCTAAATAGGAAGAGTTGAGGGACTTGGGAGCAATTGTGCCATATACACTATATATGTGTATATGCGAGTTTATTACTGACTATAGTTCTTATTCAGGGCCCAGTTGTTCAGCACCAGCCTCCCAGTAGCTGTGCGGGAGTTCGAGGATCTGCCTTCATTCAGGTGGGTTATCTTCGGTCCGGGCTTTATCTTTTCGGCCCTCTGGTTGCTTTAGTCCAGTCGGACACCTGTTTTTGACTAGCCTGCTGATTATACCTATACGACTTATGATGACTGCATATATCACATGATCTGCCTGATAGACATTGATCCTTGAGACTCGTCATACATACCTGCTGATTTTATCTAGATTAGCCCTGATGATTGTACTGACATGCCTATGATTATTCCTGATAGATCTTGATCTACGTGAGACATATCATATGTACCTGTTTATCAGTTTTATATTTCAGTACATAGATTTGCATGATCTGGTTATACGTGTGGATTCCGGTCATCCGATATACTGTTGATATTCCGATATGCATGATTGATCCTGATCGATAGATGTTGACTGATGATGTTGCCGATTCTTGATTAGTCTTGATGATGTTGCCGATTCTTGATTTAGTCCTGATGATTTTACCTGTTCTTGATTTAGTCCTGATGATTTTGCTCATATGCCCTTTCGTTATACTGCATTTATATCCAGAGATACTTGCTCGATATTCAGATATGCATGATAGATCTTGATCGATATGATAGATGATTTCCTTGTTGGGATCTCGGCATGTTGCCGATTACCCGGTCAGTGGACCGAGAGCTTGAGCATTTGCATTGTGATCGCCCGCACCGTTGTAATTCACGAACATCAGCGGATTTGCTACCCGTAGCGATGTTCTTTACCGGTAAAGTGGTTAGCAGTTGCAACCCGTGACCCTCAGTGGAGGGAATGTCAACCAGGTGGTGCCAGGTGGGCAGTTTTGCCTGAGGTCTTGTGGGACCAATATGGTGGCTTTTGATTGGGGGTTTGGTGGTTTCCGTATTGATGCATATGTTGCCTGTTTAGCCTGCTCTTATTAACCTATGTTTGCTCCCAGATTGTATAAGATTGCCTTTAATTTCACCTTCAAAATATATCAGCATGCCTATTGCAGTACCTATTATTGTTCAGTACATTTCGATTATCAGTGGTTTTGCCTGAGGTCCTCGTGACCAATAGTGGCATTGATGAGTACTTGATATTCTGGTGATTGATGCATAGCTCATATACTTTCTTGTACTAGCATGCTTTACTTCAGTTAGACTTGATTGCCACCCCGATTGATTCTGATATTCTTTATACTCGTTATATACAGTATTATGATTATGCTTCCTGCCAGTTTGTTTCACGTATCTACTATTTGATTTTTAGTAGACCTATTATTTGATCACTCAGTTGTCTGCTCGATTTTATACAATCATTGATTTCCAGCATTTATTATCTACAGTCCCCTTATGCCTGATTATGACAGTTATATCCTGATTTCCAGCATTTATCTTCAGCAGTTTCCCTATGCTTGATTAGCTGACTATTTCAGTTATCTGTGGATTCTTGTTGATTATCAGTAGACCTTATTTGTTATTCAGCTTTACCCTATGATTTTTACTATCCGCAGATTATTGTACCCAGTAGGTACGATTAGCTATTTCTCGGCTCGTCGTGCCCACTGGGATACACTCCGGTGTGTCTCACACCCTCGGGTGACTGTTTTTCAGGTCGCTGGGTGATGGGATGTCGGGACACGTTGGTGAGACGATTGCGATAGTATCGACCCTTATTTAGTCAGTGTATTTTATTTTCCGCATTTCAGTTTAATTATTATAAATTGACTAGCCTTGCATGCGTAGTTTAGACTACTCTGATATTGACTGATTATGATTAGCCGTGCATGTATAGGAAAGGATCTGTCCAGTTGGGCAGAGAATTTACTATACATGTGGCGGTCTGTTACGCCTGGTTTGCGAACTCTGATTTATAAAAAAAACAAAAAAAAAAAAAAAAAAAAAAAAAAAATTAGCCTGCTTTTCAAAACTCGGGGCGTGACACATGCTCACCCTATAGAGAGACTCCCTTATCCTATGATAATTATGCGCATCTTTCGGAAATTTAAAGTCGACACAAGTGCGAGCTCCTACATGCACAGTCTAGGTACAATCAATGAAACGACAATAGTGAATTCTCTCTCCACGAAACAAGATGAGCCCCCATCACCTCCTCGCCGACGAAGAGCACAACCACAAGCAACAACCTCTGCACCACAAGCAACACCTCCAGTCCCACCAGCACAAGCAGCACAACAAGCACCTCCATCAACTTCCGATGATGATGCATCGGTTACCTCAATCTATAAAGAACAACAGCGTCTCTCCAACGAGCAAGAACGCATGTCTAACGAGTTCGTTCAGATGAAAGAGGATCTTAGAGAGGTTAAGAAAGAGCAAGCTTCAATGAACAAGTGCATCAAGAAAATATTTCAGAAGCTAGGATGCATCAATTCTGACGATTCTACATAATGTTTTATTCTAATCTTCTCTTTTGCAGGTTTTATGTTATACCCTCTTAAGCTCTCTAACTTTTGAAACTGTTTTAACTCTTCCTTCTTCTGTAATTTTGGCTAACTTTAGTGACAAAAAGGGGGAGAGAGTGAACGTTACACTTTGACGTTACACTTTGAGAAGAACGTTAAACTTTGAACAACTTTGAAAGTTGAAGGTAAGTATCACAACTTTTGGTTTTGTATTGTGATTGCATGCATGTCTTGACTAACTATTCGACTAACTATTTGGGCATGTAATATTACTAACAAGTTGTTTGATTACTAACAAAGTTATGACATTTTGAATTTTACTGTTTAGAAGATATGTCGATGTTTGATTGTGATCTTATTACATATCTGAATTCGTGAATGTCATGGTGAGTATAAACTCTATCTCTGTTAGGTTTTGAATGCTAAATATTCTTGAGGTATCTAACGATCTCTTTTGTCAAGAATGATTTCTTTTTGCAGAGAGTGCAGATGTCTAAGTCTAGAGTCTGTTTTAGGAGTTTATCTCATGTATTTAATTTGGAACTCCATTGTAAATTTTTGTGGTATGGTGATAGCAACAAAAATATCTTTTTGAATTTTCTAAAGTGGATTTGTATTTGTCACGAAACCGCCAAGGGGGAGATTGTTAAGGAATTTGTTTTTGGCGCATTTCGTGAAAGTATTGAGTCTTGAAGATTGAAGATGAAGAAGTTTGGATCATATAACTCAATCTCAAGAAAGAAGAATTCAAAAGGATCAGGTATGTTTAACTAATTATTTTTGGTGATCCGAATACTTCTTATAGTGTAGAAACACTTGGATGAATTTTTAATTGCATAAAAATCAAAAACTGGACATGGGACATGTTCAGGATCCAGATCAGACACAGCAATCCGGATCCCGAAGGGTGTTGATTCATACGCAAATCCAATCCGGATCCAAGCCATTTTTGATCCGGATCCCGAACATTGGTTTTTGCTGAAATGTATGAACGATCCGGATCAGGCATTTCAATCTGGATCCCGAACCTTTGTTTTCTGGAAATTGTCTGTTTCGTTACGACAATCCGGATCGCCGTAAATCCGATCCGGATCGTCGTCCTGTAAAATTTCAGAAAATGTTAGTTTTTTATTCTTATCCTCTTCCAACGGTTTCTAACCTATAAATAAACCCTATGATTCTTTTTCTAGGGTAAGCTGCATAAGCCGTAAAAAACCGAATAAACAAAAGACGGGCATATAAATCCACCTATAGAGAAGAAGGAAATCAATAGATTTAATCCTATGTTTCTTCATCTATATTGATTGATTTGATTCTAGGGTTTCATACTCAGATTTTGAGTAGATCAAATCAATGAATACTTAGATGGTATTTCCGATCTATTTCTAATCTAAGTATTCGGCGGATCATCACACCACCCAAAAAACAACGATTTCCCCAAAATCGGCGCGTGGACTTGCGTGGCCTTGTGGATTCAAGGTGCTACCGCTCTCGGGATCGGAGCGGGGTACGTTTGTGGATACGAACATGCTACTGGGTGAAGACCGTGGATTCGGTCAGACACGTGATTCGGCGTTGGACGCAGATCGTGGATTCGAGAAGCGTTGCGGAGCGAGCGGAGAATCACTAGGAGCGTATGGAAAAGGTTGAGGTCGTCTGTGAGTACGGTATATCACCTTTGTACGTGTTATAATTCTAGTGGATTTCACCGTGTTATCGGTCCCGTAATTTTTTACTCCGGTTTGGAGTTTTCCACATAAAAATCTTGCGTGTTATTTTTTATTTCCGCATTGGGTTTTGTTGTGCAACGATTTTTGAGTGTTTAAACGTTTACACCATTCACCCCCCTCTAGGTGTTTTTCCCCTATTTAGATCCATATTTTACATAAACCCGACAAGTACTATAGGAGGTGATGGTCGGGACAGTGCGTGAGGGTAGCGTAGCTAGCGAGCTAGTGGTCCTGTGGATTGTCTACTTCATAGTTTCGTTTTGTTCTCTTTTGACCCTGTATTATTGTCTAGGGATCTAGATAGTTTTCTGGTTCAGTTATGTTTGAATGTTTAGATGGTATTCATTTGATCTAATAATTTGTCACGCCCCGAGTTTTTGAAAAAACGGTCTAAATTTTTTTTTCCTTTTTTCAGAGTTTCGAACTGGCTCCCAGAACGTGAACAGATCGCCAAGTGCATAAAAATTCTCTGTCCACTCGAACAGAGTCTCTCCTATACACATGCGCTAGGCAGATACAATAACATGTCAATTGTAATCATAGTTGATCAATTACATTTAATCATTTAATTAATAATATGATAATATAACGATCAAGATAGCCCACAGCTGACTAATCGAGAGCTACTAATCCTGAGCAAGTAAAAGAACACTGATAATAAATGGTCACTGGCCATCTATCT
>CM055063.1:49312337-49363587 GCA_029204045.2 Tillandsia leiboldiana | reverse complement strand
ATTTTTTCGACGGTTTGGGATTGAGAGATGGGTGATCTTGAGTTGTACCGTCTAGTATTGAATTGGTGAACTTTTGCAGGTTCGGTCATCGATCGGAGTATTGTGGGAGTTAGGTGCTTCGCCGATGCAGGTGGATACTTCGATCCAAGTCGATACAGTGGTGCTAGCTCGGTGACGTTTCCTTCTTTCCCTTTTTTACTGCTATATACACCTTGACTGTTGAGCACGTATCCACAACTTGATTTCATAGTTATTTGCTCTACTTTCTTTCCATACATGTCTATCATATTTAATTGTCTAGAGCGTATTTGTATTTGTCATTATACATCGGTTTACCATTTGGTCGGGTGTGACACACATATATGAGATTGGACTGACCTTAGTAAGTCGGTACTTTTTCCTTGTGGACTTGTTGTGGCTATTTACCGATGGGGACTATGGATCATATTGCATCGATCGTCAAGCTTGTTTTTGTGCATTTCACATACACAAGAGTGTTGGCCACCAAGAGGGTGTTCTTTTCCAGAAAAGTGGTCGTACTTCTGACCCGTGAGCCCTATGTGGTCCCTGCTAGGGTTACATGCTAGGTGTGAGGCATAACGTGACATTTGCTTGAGGTCTTTTGACCAACATGGTGGTTGATTAGGTTGTACTTTTGGACTATCCATCGGTTTGAGGGCATTGCATTTTATTACAGTAGCGGTAGTTGATTTTACAGCATTCTTTTTTTTCCTGTTATATATTGCTATGTAGTTTATCGTTTTCATCCCATTGTTATCTTTCATTACAGTGGTACGCTCGCATTCGTAGGCTGCCTGAACCACTGGGAGACCCTAGATGGTTCACTTACCCCCGTTGCAAGTACTGTTAGGAATTTGTTTTGGCGCATTTCGTGAAAGTATTAAGTCTTGAAGATTGAAGAGAATAAGTTTGGATCATAAACTCAATCTCAAGAAAGAAGAATTCAAAAGGATCAGGTATGTTAACTAATTATTTTTGGTGATCCGAATACTTCTTATAGTGTAGAAACACTTGGATGAATTTTTATTGCATAAAAATCAAAAACTGGACATGGGACATGTTCAGGATCCGGATCAGACACAGCATCCGGATCCCGAAGGGTGTTGTTCATACCAATCCAATCCGGATCCAAGCCATTTTGATCCGGATCCCGAACATTAGTTTGCTGAAATGTATGAACGATCCGGATAGGCATTTCAATCGGATCCCGAACCTTTGTTTTCTGGAAATTGTCTGTTCGTTACGACAATCCGGATCGCCGTAAATCCGATCCGGATCGTCGTCCTGTAAAATTCAGAAAATGTTAGTTTTTGATTCTTATCCTCTTCCAACGGTTTCTAACCTATAATAACCCTATGATTCTTTTTTTAGGGTAAGCCGCAAAGCCGTAAAAAGCCGAATAAAACAAAAGACGGCCATAAATCCACCTATAGAGAAGAAGAAGGAAAATCAAAGATTTAATCCTATGTTTCTTCATCTATATTGATTGATTTGATTCTAGGTTTCATACTCAGATTTGAGTAGAATCAAATCAATGAATACTTAGATGGTATTTCCGATCTATTTCTAATCTAAGTATTCGGCGGATCATCACCACCCAAAAAAACGATTTCCCAAAATCGGCGCGGACTCGCGTGGCCTTGTGGATTCAAGGTGCTACCGCTCTCGTGGATTCGGAGCGAGGTACGTTCGTGGATTCGAGACGTGCTACTGGGTGAAGACCGTGGATTCGGTCAGACGTCGTGGATTCGGCGTTGGACGCAGATCGTGGATTCGAGAAGCGTTGCGGAGCGAGCGGAGAAGATCAACTAGGAGCGTATGGAAAAGGTTGAGTCGTCTGTGAGTACGGTATATCACCTTTGTACGTGTTATAATTCTAGTGGATTTCACCGTGTTATCGGTCCCGTGGTTTTTTACTCGGTTTGGAGTTTTCCACGTAAAAATCTTGCGTGTTTTTTTTATTTCCGCATTGGGTTTTATTGCGCAACGATTTTTGAGTTTAACGTTTACACCTATTCACCCCCCTCTAGGTGTTTTTTCCCTATTTAGATCCATATTTTACATAACCCGACAAGTGGTATCAGAGCGGGAATAGGGTTGTAAACAATGGCTGAAGGTGGAAACATCAACAGACCCCCGTTCTTCGATGGAACAAATTATGCCTACTGGAAAGTACGGATGAAAGCATTTCTTATTTCCATCGACGAACGGGTGTGGCAATCTATCGAGTTAGGATGGTCAAATCCAACTGAAGTTATTGTTGATGTTACACCATCAAACCTAGGTCGAAATGGACCAAGGAAGAGATAGACTTATCTTCTTACAATGGCAAAGGAATAATGCTTTATTTAATGCCTTGTCTCAAACTGAATTCTCTCGCGTCTCAGCATGTGAGACTGCGAAAGAAATCTGGGATGTTCTTCAAGTTACACATGAGGGAACTAACCTTGTGAAGATTCAAAAGCTGCAAATGCTTACGAGCAGATTTGACTCTATTTTCATGGCAGAAAATGAATCATTCACAGACTACTATACACGATTGCAAGACATCGTAAACACATGTGCTAACTTGGGAGAGAAGATTCCAGAATTTAAAATTGTAAGAAAGATCTTAAGAACTCTTCCTGAAAGATTTCGTTCCAAGGTTACGGCCATTGAAACTATTAAACACCCGGACGAAATCCGTGTAGAAGAATTAGTTGGTTCATTACAAACATATGAAATGACATTTCCTACTAACTATTCTTCTGGAAAAGCATCTACTTCTAAGTCTTCAGGTTTTGCGTTGAAAACTACAAAAGAAGAAGACGCGGATTCATCCTCCTCAGGCGATGACGAGAACCTATCTATGGAGGACTTTGAGAAGCAGCTTGCTCTCTTGACAAGAAATTTCGCCGAAACTTTCGAAGGGGTAATTCAAGTAAAACTTCATCCTCCGGAAAGTGGAAAAAAGGCAAAGGTTTTTCAAGCCAAAAGTCAGAAAGCAAGAAAGTTTTTCAAAGGATAAGAAAAGCTCAGAAGGACAAGTCCAATGCTTCAAGTGCCGAGGATACGGCCATATCTCAACGGAGTGTCCAAATAAGAATCCGTCCAAGAAGAAGGCGATGCAAGCCGTCACTTGGGATGACACCTCAACGACAAATGAGTCATCTTCAAGTGATGAAGAGAACAACGCAACGGCATTCCACGCGTCCACATCTTCACCCTTCATGTGCTTAATGGCAAGTACATCCGACTCACTGTCCAACCCCACTGTTGAAAAGATTGCAACGGACGATGAATCGGATAATTCGGAAGGTGAAGACTTTGCTCTTGCCTACCATAAACTTCTGAGGGATTCAAAGAAACTGGCAAAGCAAAACAAGAGTTTGAGAGGGGAGATTGCAGGATCTCGAAGAAGAAGCAAAAAGGGCAACTTCTCTCTCAAACGCTCTTGAAGTGGAAAGGGATAATCTGATTAAAGTAAATGTTTCCCTTCAAGAGTCCAATGAGCATTTCGAGAAGAATTATGTAGATATGGTGAACAAAGCGAACTACTTCTTGAAGCTCTACGGCGAGGCTCGACAGGAAAAAATGGAAATGACGGAGACCATTTTCCAACTCAAGGATGATTTAAAGCAATTTCTTCTGGAAGGAGTAAGTTGGATAAGATTCTTGGTCTTGGTCAAACAAAAATTCGGCCTCGGATACAATCGAACTGAAGACAATTTTAGTTCGGTTGGGACAGTCTTTGTGCCCCAGTCGGTATCTCCTCCTCCGACACCGGAATTGACGACAAACAGCGACAACAAACCTACTTCACCCTCTTCGGGATCGTCAAGCACTAAGGTATGTTTTCGTTGTGGTATTGCAGGGCACATAAGAAGGAATTGCAAGAATGGAGCGCTAAGATCAAATTCAAGCACATCTTGCAACTACTACCAATGATTCATTTCCCGCAAATCAAAGAAGAATCTTTCAAAAGGAAAGAAACATTGGTAGTACATCAAACAAGACGACGACAGTCAAGGAAAGCGATGGTCAATCAAGACGCTTTCACCAAAGGTATCAACTTCACAATCATTTCCGACGTACTCCAAAATTCAAAGGTTTGGTACGCAAAGGTGAAATCTTCCCTTGTCTTGTTGTTCATACTCTTTACACGCTTATGATAATTCGTCTTGGTATATTTGGATAGTGGTTGTTCTCGTCACATGACCGGTGACAAAAAATAGTTTTCAAACTTTAGAGAAAATTCTCCGGAGGACATGTTGTTTTCGGAGACGGTCGTTCTTCCAAAATGTTGGAAAAGGGAACAATCGCTATTCCTGAAGGCCCGTTTTGAATAATGTTTATTTGTTGAAGGCCTTAAGACTAACCTCATTAGTATAAGTCAACTTTGTGACAATGGGTTCTCAGTTAATTTTTCTTCTGTAGAATGTGTTGTAACTGATAAGGCCCAGGTATTCTTTTAAAAGGGTTAGATCGGAAAAATTGCTATGTTGTTTCAAACAAAATTTCTGAAAAAATGTAACCTAGTTTCTTTGGATAATGAAACTGTTTGGCATGAAAGACTAGGTCACATGAATTTTTAAAGAACTAGCAAGGATTTCAAATAAGGACGTGGTTAAGGGGTGTTACCTAAACTTTTATTTAAAGAAAAACATTGTGTGTGGTGGTTGTCAAAAGGGAAAACTAATCAAGAGTTGCACACAAGAACTTGAACCACGTCGGTACCAAACGGCCCTTGGAATTACTGCATATGGATTTAATGGGGGCCGACTCGTCAAACCATCTTTGGGAGGTAAATGGTATATTTTTCTCTTTGGTTGATGATTTCTCTAGGTATTCATGGGTAACTTTTCTAAAAGAGAAAGCGGATACTTTCGACTCATTTCATGAGGTTTGTCATCGTATTATGAATGAAAAGCAATGAAAAGATCGTTCGTGTTCGAAGTGATAGAGGTGGAGAATTCATTAATTCTAAATTTATGATTTTTGCACTTCCAATGGGATAAAACATGAATTCTCAGCACCCTATACACCTCAGCAGAATGGTGTTGTTGAGCGCAAAAACAGGTTTGTTCAAGAGATGGCGCGTGTGATGCTTCATAGCCGGAATTTACCGTTATATTTTTGGGCTGAAGCTGTGAACACCGCTGTCTATGTAATTAATCGAGTGTATTTGCGTCCTGGAACTTTAAATACACCATATGAGCTGTGGTTTAGTAGAAAAACCGAATATCAAATATTTTCGTATCTTTGGGAGTCGATGTTTTCATTCTGCGTTGATCGCGAAAAACCTTGGTAAGTTCGACTCTCGAAGCGATGAAGGGATTTTCATGGGTTATTCTACTAACAGTAGAGCATATCGGGTATTTAACTTGAAATCTAAAACGATGGTAGAATCTATAAATGTTAAAGTAGATGAAGCTTTCCACTTTGCATCTGATAAATCTACTCCTTGATATGTCTCTAGATGATGATACTCCTGTAAGTGCATCTTCTCGTAATACTCCTCAATAAAGTTGATGCATCTAATGGTTCTTCAAGTGTATCTAATGTGTAGGAATTATCACATGTACCTCCGACTACTCCGTACCGCAAAACGCTACGCATCTCCAAGGATCATCCGGAATCTAACATTATTGGAGACCCACAAGAAGGAGTTAGAACTCGGAGACAGTTGGTTTGTGGAGTCGCATGCTACGTCTCCATGATTGAACCAAAGAACATCGATTATGAAGCTCTTCAGGATGACTACTGGATTGAAGCTATGCAGGAAAACGCTCCATCAGTTCGACGAAACAAAGTCTGGGAATTAACAAAGGCTTCCGAAGCACACAATGTGATTGTTACTAAATGGATTTTCAAGAATAAGAAGAACGAGGATGGTACCATCATCAGGAATAAAGCACGCTTAGTTGCTCAAGGCTATTCTCAAATAAAAGGACTAGACTTTGATGAGACGTTCGCCCCCAGTTGCTCGACTCGAGTCAATACGTATATTATTCGCTATTGCTTGTCATTTTAAAATAAAACTCTTTCAAATGGACGTTAAGAGCGCATTTTTAAATGGGTTTTTAAATGAGGAAGTTTATGTGGCTCAACCGAAAGGTTTTGTAGACTATAAACAACCTAACCATGTTTTTCGTTTGAAAAAGGCTCTTTACGGTCTAAAACAAGCACCGCGAGAGCATGGTACGAAAGGCTAACAAAGCACCTACTGGAAAAGGGCTACACTCGAGGGGGAGCAGACCGGACTCTCTTTGTGAAGCATTATCAAGATAATTTCATTGTAGCACAAATCTATGTCGATGACATTGTATTTGGTGCAACTAGAGACAATGATGCTTCTAAATTCGCTGAAACCATGGAAAGCGAATTTGAGATGTCCATGATGGGGGAACTGACATACTTTCTTGGATTGCAAGTAAAACAAAGAGAGAAGGCATTCATCTATGTCAATCCAAGTATGCAAGGAGTTGGTGAAGAAATTCGGATTAGAAGATTCTAAAGATTTTCCGACTCCTATGGGAACTAGCAATAAGGGATTAGGAAGTGAATCTCTTAGTGAAAGTGTAGACGAGAAGCTTTATCGCAGTATGATTGGAAGTCTACTCTATCTCACGGCTAGTCGCCCGGATATATCCTTTAGTGTTGGAATTTGCGCGAGATATCAATCAGCACCAAAGGAGGTTCACCTGAAAGCGGTGAAAAGGATCATCCGGTACATCAAAGGAACTTTGAATTTCGGAATTTGGTATCCTATGGGAACAACGCTTGACATTATAGGATATTCAGATGCCGATTGGGCAGGATCTGTGGATGATCGGAAGAGCACGAGTGGTGCATGTTTTTATCTTGGCCATTGCCTTGTTGCATGGCATAGTAAAAAGCAAAACTGCATTGCACTCTCGACTGCCGAAGCGGAATATATTTCAGCAGGTAGTTGTTCAACCCAACTCATTTGGATGAGTGAGCGACTTCGAATTTCAGCAACTTCGGTAACAATTCTTTGTGACAACACAAGTGCTATAAACATTTCTAAAAACCCTGTGTTGCACTCGAGAACAAAACACATTGAACTTAGATATCATTTTCTAAGAGAGCTAGTTGAATCAAATATTCTTCAAATTTCCTACATTTCAACTGAAGATCAATTGGCTGACATTTTAACAAAACCTTTGGATCAAAAACGTTTTATTCATTTGCGTAAAGCAATTGGAATGCTTTCCTTGAAATAACCTCTTTTTGAAACTTTTGCTTAGGTTAGGTTTTGTTTTGTGTTTTTGTTCATTATCTATGCTTGGACATAGAACATTAATTGAGCATGTGTTTTATTGACTTTAATAGCATCTTTTCTTTATTTAGAAATTTATTATGCTTTGGATATCATAATAATTCATTTGATGCAATGATCATTTATGTCAATTAAATCATCTTTGTTTTGATCAAAGTCAATTTCTCTCTCAATGATCTCTTGGTATAGTTTTTATCTTATTTGACTATTTAGTCGAGTATGAAATCGAGATCAATTTTTGGTTGAATACTTATATTTTAAATAATTGATAGCCAATTGAGGGGGAGTCAAAGAAAAAGTGTTATGCTCAAAAGATGTGGAAAGAGTTACATCCCAATGAGGAGTGTGAAAACTACCACCACATGGAGGAAAGAGCTACCACCTCGGTCGTCCGAGTACTGTGTGCAGCTACCACATGTATACCAAGCATGGTTGTTCGAGTTGATTAAATAAAATGCTTTTTGGAATACTTGACTCTGTCAAATTCCAAGGTTGGTATAAGGTGGGGATTTTATTGAAAGATGCTCAAAGAGCCACTCCTTACAATAAATTGACTAGATATATTATCTAACTTATCTGGGATTTCAGACATCTATTGATCTTGGTATTTCATTTTCTTTACCAAATTGATGATTTGATAAAGGCATTACTCATAAGATCATGTTAGATGTGATTGAAGTTGTTCAACTTAAGGATTTATATTTTTATAAATTTTCGTTTCATTTGTGGATATTGTTGATAGATTGATATAATCTATTTCTTGTTGTATGAAACGATATTTTTCATTTAAAGTTGATACATAAAATGCTTACATACTTTTTCTGGATTTTGTGGAATTTTTATGAATTATTCTGAGGAAAAGAGTTGGAGCCGATCCGGATTGGACAAGCCAATCCGGATCCCGAACGCAGGTATTTCCTGCGGGTAGCCGATCCGGACTGGATTCACGATCCGATCCGGATCGCGGGCTAAGGTTTATATAGAACAAAAGGGTTTTGATTTCTTTTACTTCAATCTTTTGTTCCTAAGTCTCCAGAGCTTCTCTCTTTAGAATTCATCCATTTTGGAGGCTTCCAAACTCAAGTTCTTCGATTATAAGTAAGTTTTCTTGATCAAAATCTCGGTTTTTCACAGTTTTTTCATGTTCTTCCTCAAAACGTGATGAAAACTTTGTATCTTTTTCGTTTTGGATTGGTTTTGATCAAATTTTTTTTGAAATAAGAACTCTGCGTAGATTAGTTTGATTATATGCTAGGTATTCTCCTGATTAACGGATTCTAGGCTTCGTTTTCTAAAAATTCGTTTTAGGGCATATAATAGGAATTTCTGAAAATCATGGGATTGATCTATTTTAAAATTCTTTTGGAAAACTAATTTGATTCCTAGTCTCTCTACACAATAATGATTGTTTAGGTGCAATTTTTCTAATTTTTGAAATAAACAATTTTTGTCGTATTTTTGAGTTGTTGCTCACAGGATTCTCCTCTTCACAAACATAGCAACAATGGCGGTTGTATGGATAATCTTCCTTTTGGTTGCAATGGTGCACACGAGAGCGACTAACAAGCCCAAAAGGGCGAAGAAAGCTCGGGACAATTCGGAAACCGAGACCGAAAACCAAACAGATTCCATTGATTGGGATGAGCTTCAGGTTTGAAGCAACTGCTCCCACTGCCTCGAAAGGGAAAGCCCCTGCAGAAACGTCAAAGGGCAAAGGCTCCGCCTACCGCCACTGAAAAAAGGGAAAGCCCCCATGGAAACAAGCCCGTTAAAGCCAAAAGAAGAAGAGTGTTGCAAGAAAGAGAGGGAGTGCTCGAGGAATATCCATAGAGGAGCCACTTGCTAGCCAGCCTCCTCCAAAAGATTTTATCAACTCTGCAAGGATCAAGGATTTTGAGAAAAGGGAGTGCATTGGCGAAAGGCATGTCAATATCAAAGCACTGAAAGAACGATCTACACTCTTTGGGACTCTGTATGAACAGACTGGTCTTGGCCCCATCTGCAGTTTCCTTGAGTCACTGGTATTGTCTCCATTCCGTAAGAATGTTTTATCAAAATGCTTCAAATCTAATTGATCAGGAGGACGGACGTCGGGAATTTCAAACATCAGTTAAAAATGTCAAGATCAAAGTCACACCCTCAACTGATTGGAGAGGTGTTAGGGATGAAGGCCAGAGTTGATGGACCTCATTATCTAAAAAGTCAAATCTTCTCCACCAACTCCTGGAGAGTGGTAGTTGATGGAATTTGTCTTCCAGATACTCTGTCGACAGGAAATTCCGTCTTTTCAAAAGAGCTTCGACCGGAGTATCGCTATGTGAACTTCATTGTTTGCTATAACATTCTTCCAAACATGAATACAAAGGTTCTTCCATGGGACAGAATGTTATTTCTTTATCTTCTTGGAAACCCCGCAGCGGCAATGGGAGCAAATTTAAACATTCCTTGCCTCATCTGGTCAAGGATGGCACGCTATGTGGAACATGCTGTAAGAATTCGAATTTTGTAAATAAATAAATAAATGAAAATAATTAAAGTCAAGTTGAATTTTGGATCATAAAAGCACGAATAGCCAATATGCCCCTTTTCTGCAGTGTAAATTGCACAGAAATAGGGCAGAAAATATCACTTTTCAATCCGAGCCTGATCTCAAAGATCCGAGACCACGAGTGCAACCGTCACGACGAACTAATCGAAAAACCATATTAAGCATGTTCAGATCCGACGGTCTGATCTTCCAGAAATCAACAAAGAAGCGGGCGGGACCGCGACTTAAGTGAATAGTGCTTGGGACTGTAGATGAATAGTGAACCCAAATTTCGAATACCCTAAGTGCTAACGTTCGCCAAATCGCCGTCTGGAAACCGATCATTGCACTTCAGGTAGTCGATTTGAACGGTTCCGTCGTTCTGGACGCAATGGCGCTGACGGAATTTCCGTTTGACGACCCTAGAGTCTCGAAAAGCATGATAACTGTATTTTGGAACAGTATTTTATGGACCGAGATTTTATCCGGGCAGTTTCTCGAAAATCAAAAATCGCTGTCAGATAGGATTCGTCGAGCCGGACGTTGTGGCGAAGTCCGTTCCTCGATCTGTTAACCAGAAGGCCTCGAAAAGCGTGAAAAACAGTGAAAAATACAGCATTTTACACGAACCCCCTACATTTCATGCTCCGTTTTGCGTGCCACTGATTGGAGAGGGGCTAAAATGTGAATGAGGCATGCTGTGAAGGATCTAACCCTAAATAGGAAGAGTTGAGGGACTTGGGAGCAATTGTGCCATATACACTATATATGTGTATATGCGAGTTATTACTGACTATAGTTCTTATTCAGGGCCCAGTTGTTCAGCACCAGCCTCCCAGTAGCTGT
Organism: Tillandsia leiboldiana; assembly: GCA_029204045.2. Lineage (NCBI taxonomy): Eukaryota > Viridiplantae > Streptophyta > Magnoliopsida > Poales > Bromeliaceae > Tillandsia > Tillandsia leiboldiana. The sequence goes on along the minus strand of CM055063.1, from coordinate 49,352,911 downwards.
GCGGGAGTTCGAGGATCTGCCTTCATTCAGGTGGGTTATCTTCGGTCCGGGCTTTATCTTTTCGGCCCTCTGGTTGCTTTAGTCCAGTCGGACACCTGTTTTTGACTAGCCTGCTGATTATACCTATACGACTTATGATGACTGCATATATCACATGATCTGCCTGATAGACATTGATCCTTGAGACTCGTCATACATACCTGCTGATTTTATCTAGATTAGCCCTGATGATTGTACTGACATGCCTATGATTATTCCTGATAGATCTTGATCTACGTGAGACATATCATATGTACCTGTTTATCAGTTTTATATTTCAGTACATAGATTTGCATGATCTGGTTATACGTGTGGATTCCGGTCATCCGATATACTGTTGATATTCCGATATGCATGATTGATCCTGATCGATAGATGTTGACTGATGATGTTGCCGATTCTTGATTAGTCTTGATGATGTTGCCGATTCTTGATTTAGTCCTGATGATTTTACCTGTTCTTGATTTAGTCCTGATGATTTTGCTCATATGCCCTTTCGTTATACTGCATTTATATCCAGAGATACTTGCTCGATATTCAGATATGCATGATAGATCTTGATCGATATGATAGATGATTTCCTTGTTGGGATCTCGGCATGTTGCCGATTACCCGGTCAGTGGACCGAGAGCTTGAGCATTTGCATTGTGATCGCCCGCACCGTTGTAATTCACGAACATCAGCGGATTTGCTACCCGTAGCGATGTTCTTTACCGGTAAAGTGGTTAGCAGTTGCAACCCGTGACCCTCAGTGGAGGGAATGTCAACCAGGTGGTGCCAGGTGGGCAGTTTTGCCTGAGGTCTTGTGGGACCAATATGGTGGCTTTTGATTGGGGGTTTGGTGGTTTCCGTATTGATGCATATGTTGCCTGTTTAGCCTGCTCTTATTAACCTATGTTTGCTCCCAGATTGTATAAGATTGCCTTTAATTTCACCTTCAAAATATATCAGCATGCCTATTGCAGTACCTATTATTGTTCAGTACATTTCGATTATCAGTGGTTTTGCCTGAGGTCCTCGTGACCAATAGTGGCATTGATGAGTACTTGATATTCTGGTGATTGATGCATAGCTCATATACTTTCTTGTACTAGCATGCTTTACTTCAGTTAGACTTGATTGCCACCCCCGATTGATTCTGATATTCTTTATACTCGTTATATACAGTATTATGATTATGCTTCCTGCCAGTTTGTTTCACGTATCTACTATTTGATTTTTAGTAGACCTATTATTTGATCACTCAGTTGTCTGCTCGATTTTATACAATCATTGATTTCCAGCATTTATTATCTACAGTCCCCTTATGCCTGATTATGACAGTTATATCCTGATTTCCAGCATTTATCTTCAGCAGTTTCCCTATGCTTGATTAGCTGACTATTTCAGTTATCTGTGGATTCTTGTTGATTATCAGTAGACCTTATTTGTTATTCAGCTTTACCCTATGATTTTTACTATCCGCAGATTATTGTACCCAGTAGGTACGATTAGCTATTTCTCGGCTCGTCGTGCCCACTGGGATACACTCCGGTGTGTCTCACACCCTCGGGTGACTGTTTTTCAGGTCGCTGGGTGATGGGATGTCGGGACACGTTGGTGAGACGATTGCGATAGTATCGACCCTTATTTAGTCAGTGTATTTTATTTTCCGCATTTCAGTTTAATTATTATAAATTGACTAGCCTTGCATGCGTAGTTTAGACTACTCTGATATTGACTGATTATGATTAGCCGTGCATGTATAGGAAAGGATCTGTCCAGTTGGGCAGAGAATTTACTATACATGTGGCGGTCTGTTACGCCTGGTTTGCGAACTCTGATTTATAAAAAAAACAAAAAAAAAAAAAAAAAAAAAAAAAAATTAGCCTGCTTTTCAAAACTCGGGGCGTGACACATGCTCACCCTATAGAGAGACTCCCTTATCCTATGATAATTATGCGCATCTTTCGGAAATTTAAAGTCGACACAAGTGCGAGCTCCTACATGCACAGTCTAGGTACAATCAATGAAACGACAATAGTGAATTCTCTCTCCACGAAACAAGATGAGCCCCCATCACCTCCTCGCCGACGAAGAGCACAACCACAAGCAACAACCTCTGCACCACAAGCAACACCTCCAGTCCCACCAGCACAAGCAGCACAACAAGCACCTCCATCAACTTCCGATGATGATGCATCGGTTACCTCAATCTATAAAGAACAACAGCGTCTCTCCAACGAGCAAGAACGCATGTCTAACGAGTTCGTTCAGATGAAAGAGGATCTTAGAGAGGTTAAGAAAGAGCAAGCTTCAATGAACAAGTGCATCAAGAAAATATTTCAGAAGCTAGGATGCATCAATTCTGACGATTCTACATAATGTTTTATTCTAATCTTCTCTTTTGCAGGTTTTATGTTATACCCTCTTAAGCTCTCTAACTTTTGAAACTGTTTTAACTCTTCCTTCTTCTGTAATTTTTGGCTAACTTTAGTGACAAAAAGGGGGAGAGAGTGAACGTTACACTTTGACGTTACACTTTGAGAAGAACGTTAAACTTTGAACAACTTTGAAAGTTGAAGGTAAGTATCACAACTTTTGGTTTTGTATTGTGATTGCATGCATGTCTTGACTAACTATTCGACTAACTATTTGGGCATGTAATATTACTAACAAGTTGTTTGATTACTAACAAAGTTATGACATTTTGAATTTTACTGTTTAGAAGATATGTCGATGTTTGATTGTGATCTTATTACATATCTGAATTCGTGAATGTCATGGTGAGTATAAACTCTATCTCTGTTAGGTTTTGAATGCTAAATATTCTTGAGGTATCTAACGATCTCTTTTGTCAAGAATGATTTCTTTTTGCAGAGAGTGCAGATGTCTAAGTCTAGAGTCTGTTTTAGGAGTTTATCTCATGTATTTAATTTTGGAACTCCATTGTAAATTTTTGTTGTATGGTGATAGCAACAAAAATATCTTTTTGAATTTTCTAAAGTGGATTTGTATTTTGTCACGAAACCGCCAAAGGGGGAGATTGTTAAGGAATTTGTTTTGGCGCATTTCGTGAAAGTATTGAGTCTTGAAGATTGAAGATGAAGAAGTTTGGATCATATAACTCAATCTCAAGAAAGAAGAATTCAAAAGGATCAGGTATGTTTAACTAATTATTTTTGGTGATCCGAATACTTCTTATAGTGTAGAAACACTTGGATGAATTTTTAATTGCATAAAAATCAAAAACTGGACATGGGACATGTTCAGGATCCAGATCAGACACAGCAATCCGGATCCCGAAGGGTGTTGATTCATACGCAAATCCAATCCGGATCCAAGCCATTTTTGATCCGGATCCCGAACATTGGTTTTTGCTGAAATGTATGAACGATCCGGATCAGGCATTTCAATCTGGATCCCGAACCTTTGTTTTCTGGAAATTGTCTGTTTCGTTACGACAATCCGGATCGCCGTAAATCCGATCCGGATCGTCGTCCTGTAAAATTTCAGAAAATGTTAGTTTTTTATTCTTATCCTCTTCCAACGGTTTCTAACCTATAAATAAACCCTATGATTCTTTTTCTAGGGTAAGCTGCATAAGCCGTAAAAAACCGAATAAAACAAAAGACGGGCATATAAATCCACCTATAGAGAAGAAAGGAAATCAATAGATTTAATCCTATGTTTCTTCATCTATATTGATTGATTTGATTCTAGGGTTTCATACTCAGATTTTGAGTAGAATCAAATCAATGAATACTTAGATGGTATTTCCGATCTATTTCTAATCTAAGTATTCGACGGATCATCACCACCCAAAAAACAACGATTTCCCCAAAATCGGCGCGTGGACTTGCGTGGCCTTGTGGATTCAAGGTGCTACCGCTCTCGTGGATTCGGAGCGAGGTACGTTTGTGGATACGAGACATGCTACTGGGTGAAGACCGTGGATTCGGTCAGACATCGTGGATTCGGCGTTGGACGCAGATCGTGGATTCGAGAAGCGTTGCGGAGCGAGCGGAGAAGATCAACTAGGAGCGTATGGAAAAAGGTTGAGTCGTCTGTGAGTACGGTATATCACCTTTGTACGTGTTATAATTCTAGTGGATTTCACCGTGTTATCGGTCCCGTAATTTTTTACTCCGGTTTGGAGTTTTCCACATAAAAATCTTGCGTGTTATTTTTTTATTTCCGCATTGGGTTTTGTTGTGCAACGATTTTTGAGTGTTTAAACGTTTACACCTATTCACCCCCCTCTAGGTGTTTTTTCCCCTATTTAGATCCATATTTTACATAACCCGACAAGTACTATAGGAGGTGATGGTCGGGACAGTGCGTGAGGGTAGCGTAGCTAGCGAGCTTAGTGGTCCTGTGGATTGTCTACTTCAATAGTTTCGGTTTTGTTCTCTTTTGACCCTGTTATTATTGTCTATGGATCTAGATATTTTGTGGTTCAGTTATGTTTGAATGTTTAGATGGTATTTCATTTGATCTAATAATTTGTCACGCCCCGAGTTTTGAAAAACGGTCTAAATTTTTTTTTCCTTTTAACAGAGTTTCGAAACTGGCATCCCAGAACGTGAACAGATCGCCAAGTGCATAAAAAATTCTCTGTCCACTCGAACAGAGTCTCTCCTATACACATGCGGCTAGGCAGATACAATGAACATTCAATTGTAATCATAGTTGATCAATTAACAATTTAAATAATTTAATTAATAATATGATAATATAAACATCAAGATAGAAACCACAGCTGACAATAATCGAGAGCTACTAAATCCTGAGCATAGTAAAAGAACACTGATAATAAATGGTACTGGCCATCTATCTAGCTAGCATCAAGGGACAGCCTTATCACGGAATCCTCACATCACCGTCCCGACATCCCACCACCCGAACCTGGAAATGGTGTCACCAGAGGGTGTGAGATACAACTGAATGTATCCCAGTGGGTACAACGAGCTAGAGACGAGCAAGTCGTACCTACTGGTATACAATAATCAAAAGGCGGTAATAATCAGTAGGAAATGCTAGTAAGGAAGCAATAACTGTAAGGCATGTATAGAGCGATAATTGTAAATCAAGTATGGATCAATAAATGTAAAACAAGTATGGAAGTAGTAAAGGTAAACATGCATCAACATAACTGATAAGCAAAGATACCCAATCATGTGCCACTGTTGGTAACCGATGCGAATGAACAAGGTGGTAAATATCCTGGTGCAGTCCTCTCTCAAACAAATCCACCCTTTGAGCCTCATCTGGGGCGACATGTGGCACACTGTTCAGCAACCGCTGAAACTCTCGAATGTACTCCTGAAGTGGTTGGCTACCCTACTGCAGTCGTCGAAGATTTCCTTCAAGCTCCTGCCTAACACTATCGGGGAAATAAGCCTCGCGTAGCAAGGCTCAAAACTCTGGCCAAGTCAACATCGGAACTCCCGGTGGTCCAACAGGGCGAACTCGACGTCACCAAATCTCGGCGTCCTTTTCCAAATAGTGTGCTCCTAAGTGTACCTGATGTTTTTCCTTGATAAAAAGGTTCTCAAAAAGTTTCTCCATTGCCGCGATCCAATTCTCAACATCCCACGGCTCTGAACTCTGCCCTGAAAATCGCGGGGGATGGAACTGGTTGGTATAAGCTAGCCTGTCGATGAGCTCGCTTTGCTCTGTCTCTGTCAATGGAGCGATCTGTGACGAGGTCGACGAAGTCGCTGCTGGGGGCGCTGCTGAAGATGTCCTCTGCTCAAACAGTCTCATCAACCGATCCACATTTTCTTCTTGGAGCTTGGCTGCCTCCTCCTGGCGCCTGACTGTCTCCTCCTGGCGTTTGGACGCCTCCTCCTGGTGTTGCAACGCCTCTGACATCTGGGCCACCTGAGCCCGTAGCTCCTGGGCCTCAATCTGCCTGGCCCGCTCGACCTCTTGCCGCTCGGGCTCCTCGTCCAAGGTCGAACGCCCTCTCGTCGCTGCACGACGTCTCGGCGGCATCACAGGTAACTCTACAACAAATACAAACGTCAGGACGTAATAACCAAACGACCCAATCCAGCGAGAGTCTAAAACTTGTTATCCTTCCTAAAGTATTATGTTGTCTGCAGCCAACATAATCACTTTGAGAGAATAACATGTCAAATCACTCATCCCAACCCTAGGGAGAGGTAAAACTCAATCTGGACTCTCGCTAAAAGTCGCGACTCTCACGTAGTCATCCTAATGTCCAACCACAAGCCTAGGGTCTCTAAGTCCTCAATGACCTATATCCTAGGCTCTGATACCACACTAATCTGTCACGGCCCGGGGTCGAAACTGCGACCCGGGCTCGCTAACAGATCCGCCATTTGTACGAAAACTGCCGTACAGACGAAGCGTCTAACCTGCAAAAGACAGAACTACCGCTACACAGATATCAGAGCGGGTAAGAAAGCTGTAATATAAAATCTCACTACTAAAGCTGAAAGAAGAAAACAAGTACATCTCCCCAAATACACGGTGATACAAATAGAATCCACCTATACATCATCTACAAATCCAAAAGGGGAGATAACTGAAACTAGGAATATAATAATACATAATCACACTCCCACAGTCCGGGATGGTACATCTACCTCACTCTAAAGAAACAATGCTGGTAGGGAACTATCTCGCGACTCCCTGTCCTCGGTCCGTCAAGCCAGCTCGGGCAGGAACGGAAGAAAAGCCTCAGCAACCTGTCACCGACAGAGGGTGTGAGAACTACATCCTACAGTGGTTCTCAGTGGGTACCGTCTCCAAGAACCACGGTCTGCCCACTAAGTCTACTAGAGGCATAAGATAACAGAAAAAGACTGTGATAATAAAAATAAGCTGGAAAAGCATCTACAGCTATCATGTCTCTATCTACTATGCTCAATAAGAAGGAGAACACAGATGATGGTACGCATCCACTCACTACTGACCACATGTCATAAGTACTATACTCAAAGGAAACTCTACTATGACACATGCTATGCCATCACTCTCTCAATGTCATCCAATCTCAATGACTGTCCCACTTTGGACCAGTCAAACAAACCTGCGCTCACCTACTGCCACTACGCCCAAACAGGACTTGGTCTTACGTAGGGTGTCCCACACGGACTATCAGAGATCTCAAGCGAACTCTAGTGTATCAACTAGTCGCATCATCGCAGCCTCGTCAGGCTCGGTATCATCATCGCACCCGGGGCGTAGCTCAAGGGGAGCGACCCCAACGAACTCAAGTAACACAAGTATCTCATAACTGGCATGATATGCCAGGCTCAGCAGGCTATAATCCACGATCAAACAGATCGGTCACACGGGCTCAAAAGCACAACTCAGACGGAAAAGAACCTCGACTCAAATATGAATAGCCCAAACACTCTCACAGCTATATCGGAGAACCCTCAACGACTCAAGCTCACAACATAAACTCACTAAAGGAAAGCACTACCCAGTTGGGACCGCCGTCACTCCAAGCGGCTCCCACAACGACACCCCACTCAAGCTCTAAACTCATGGCCGGAGATACTCCACGGCCAGAACCACAAAGAGTCCGAAAACCCCGGGAGCCTACCACTTACGACTCCAATCAAACAAGAACAGGGTATAGGTGTAGTCTCCCGTGGTTTTCGGCCCAAGAATGAAACCAGCCCTTAGAACCCAGATCACTCCCCCAGTCTAGGGAGGGATTTTTGGAAAAAGATGGCATTTATTATAAAATATCATTTTCACTCAACCCGCCCTAGGGTGAGGATAAAATTGCTCTTTTTGAAAGCCGTTTTGAACTGAGAAAAACCAACTTTTATAGATTTTAGTTCTTGAGAAAATCAGTTGAAAACAAGTTTGTTTCCCGAACTCCCAGGGGTGACGCTTTCGCCCAATCAAAAAGGAACAAGCTCCGGCGACCCCTAGGAATTTGGAAGGAAAACTCTAGTTTGCTAAAATTATGAGTGTCCAAAAGCATTCTGGGTTCAAGGTCCTGATAACACACGTGCACCACGGTCACAACACGGTGGTGACGAGAAGAACAACGAAAAACTAAAAACCCGGGTCCACCGTTTATCTGAAACGGTTCCCAAAGCAGTAACACTGGCCTAACCCAGCCACCAGACCCCACTCGGCCCCCAAGCCCGAGTGCAACACCCGTCCCACAACACCCTGACCACTCGGCCCACTACCCGGGCGAGGAACTCTATGTCTGGAAAGAAAATGCAATCTGTGGGATGGCTAAAGCATAAAAGAACCTAACCCAAGTTAAAGTTCACTATTGGTCTGGTTGAACACATGCAACATATGACGGGGGTGCTAGTCAAGTTCCAAGAAAACACTTAAACTAGCATGCAAATCCTATCACAATAGAATTAGAAGGAAGTCCGTAGACTTGGAGAGAAAACCAACCCACCTCAGTAAGCCACCAATTGCTCATAGACACTTGCAATTGGTCTCCATGCGACTACCTTACCTTCACGTGGTCCACACGCAAAACAAGGCACGGTGCCAAAATCCGCACGCAAAACGGAGTCACCAGATCGCGCCCCCAACGGATGTCCCGAAGCAAGTCCGCGGCTCCACGCAGCGGAGAACACACAACCGCCCTCGATAGAAGCTAAAAACCACACTGCAAGCAGCCAGGAAGGAGAAACCGCAAATCAGTCAAGACGGTCGAAAACCGAGCATCCGGCGGTGAAAAACAGCCTCTGTCGGCGAAAACAGCGCGCGGCGCGAAAAACAGCCTTCGTCGGCGAAAAATAGCCTTCGTCGGCGAAAAAACAGCGGCCAACGGCGAAAACCAGCTCGCGGCGGCGAAAACAGCGCTCGACGGCGAAAAACAGCGCCCAACGGCGAAAAACAGCGCCCGACGGCGAAAAACAGCCTCCGTCGGCGGAAAACAGCTTGCGTCGCGAAAGACAGCCTCCGTCGGCGAAAAACAGCCTCCGTCGGCGAAAAACAGCACAAAAACCGCTCGCGAAAAAACTGCTTAAAACCGCTCGCAAAACTGCGCAAAATCTGCTAGCGAAACGGCTTGCGAAAAACCGCTCGCGAAAAACGGCTCGAAGACCGCTCGCGAAAAACTGCGCAAAATCTGCTTGCGAAATCAGCTCGCGGAAACCGCTCGCGAAAAGGCTCAAAAACTGCTTGCGAAATCCTGCGAAAACTGCTAGCGAAACCGTTCGCGAAAAAATCCTGCGAAAACTGCTAGCGAAACCGCTCGCGAAAAAACCAGCGAAAACCGCGCCGACGGCGAAGAAGACGCCCGATGGCGAAAAAAGAGCGCCGACACGCAAACCGAGGTGCAGCCCGTTGTCCGGGTGCACGCCGAGCGGCGATAAACCAGCCGCGTGACGAGGGAGGCCCGCCGCGCGGCACCAAACCAAGCCGCGCCGCGCAGGGACCTGTTGCGCGGTGCCGGAGCGCGCCGCGCAGCGCCCTGCGGCGCTGCGCGCGCGCCCGCGCAGGTCCGCGCGCGGCCCGCGCGGCCCTGCCGCGCGCGCCTGCGCGGGGCCTGGCAGCGCCGCGCGCGTGCCTGCGCGCGGCCATGCCGCGCGCGGCTCTTTGCTGCGCGCGGCGCCGCGCCCAGCGGCGCGCCGCCGCAGGGTGCTGCCAACAGCAGCACCCTGGCGCCGCGCGTGCGCCGTTCCGCGCGCGCGCGGCCGCCGGCGACGGATAATTTAAATAAAATTATTTAATTTAATAAAAACCCAAACACAACCCAAAAATCCTCCAAGCAACAAAAATCCCATAAATCCAATTTTTAAGCTTTTAAAAAACCAACAAAATCCCCCAAAGCTCTAATAAAATACCCAAAAAGCTAACCTCCACAAGCAAAAACTCCAAATCCACCTTGTTCCTCTTCATCTCCTTCATCTTCTTCTTGTTCTCTCTTTCTTTCCTTTCTTTTCTCTGCTTCGTGGGAGCAACAGAGGAAGGAGGTGGGAGGTAGGTGGTGGGTGGTGAGGCTATCTCATGGGGTGTGGTCACCACCCTTAAAGAGGCTCCAAACTCAAAACCCTTAATTAAGCTTAACTTAATTAAGTCCAAGTTAATTAAAAAGCTAAGTTTTTAAACATCAAATTACTTACTTTCAAAACCAAAAACCCCAAGAGCAAAAATCTCTGTTACCAAGAAAAAGAAGGTAATTAATTAACAAACCACTAAAAATAATAATAAAATAATGCAAAAACGCCCAACTCCAACTCACTTTTTGCCCTCGGGCCCTCCGCCGCTGTCCGGAACCTCCCGAACTCCGCTGTAAATCGAAAGTGCACGTGCTCACAGCTTTTTCTCTTCAAAAAGCTCATCCGTTGAGTCGGGGTGCTCAAATCAAATACCGGCTCCAAAATTGCCAGTTCCGACTCACTTTTTGCCTCCGGATCCTCCGCGTCAGTCCGGAACCTACCGAACCTCGCTGTAAATCGAAAGTACACGTGCTCACAGCTTTTTCTCTTCAAAAAGCTCATCCGTTGAGTCGGGGTGCTCAAATCAAATACCGGCTCCAAAATTGCCAGTTCCGACTCACTTTTTGCCTCCGGATCCTCCGCGTCAGTCCGGAACCTCCCGAACTTCGCTGTAATCTGAAAATATACCTGTTCCAAGTGTTCCCGCATTTCCGGCACTCCACTGTGAAGTCGGTAATTTCCAACTCTCGTCCTCAATCGGCATACAAAGCCCGGAAAAACCCCGAATCGAGTTGGAGCTTCAGCGTTGATCCGAATCAACCCGGCATCAACTGTAAACTCAAATGCAACATGCCCAAGGCAACTCTCTGCTCCATGCCATCTTTGAGGTCGGCGCGCTATCCGAAAACCCGGTACTCTACAGGTGCAGCCATGTAAAATGGGCTCACGGGTCAAATAGACCACTCTACCGGTAAAGAACACCAAAACGGGGGCCAGTTCACTGGTGTACGTGAAAATGTACAGCTGGTGCATAGCAATCTCAATGTAGATGCTCAAACTCGCGGTCAGAAGACCGGAAACACGGCGAATAGCCGAGAACTCCCAAACGGGATCTAGAGTCAAGCATAGTGCCAGTAAATGCCATGACAACGGCATATCCTCCTACTCTATCATGCAATAATAAATCAGAACTAAAAGTAATGAAGAAAAGGTAGCACTAGGAGATATCAATCACAGTGTCAACGAATACCATAGTGATAATAATGTCCTCCTACTCTATCATGCATGCTAATCCAGGGATAATGACAAGATACAAATGTAGCAGTAGGAGATATATCACTAAGTGACTAGTAAATCATAACCAACTCATGGAACAGAACCAAGTCAAGATCCAGAAAATCGTAGACTATCAAACTAGATCATCTATATTCTCGGTGCCAAGCAATATCATAACGATAAGGATATCCTCCTACTCTACTTGTATAGAAATCCAAACATACGATAGGTGACCGAATGTAGCAGTAGGAGATATGTAGTGGTCCAGGATTTCGTACAGTTTTTCCCGTGAATTCTTGGTGTGAAACACCTATCATTGGTGTATTAGGCCCATAGAGCATCAAAGGGATGCTGCGGATGGACACAGTATGGTAATTACTGTTGGTTTGGCCTTTGGCTATATTTTCTGAATTTTAGAGAAGGCTTTGCGCCACACGGAGGCCGTATTTGGATTCAGCGTGGAAAAACGCTTGAAAATGGCTGTTTATTTATATTTTTCGGAGTCCGGATGCCCAAAAATGGACCCCCGGAAGTTTTCTGCGCAAAATGGTGCACGGGGGGGAGCTGTGGACCGGCCGGGGACACGTGGCGGTCTCTGATTGGGCAGGCGCACGCCTCCCGGTCCACGAAAAGGGCCGCCGGTGCACGGTGGACCGGCGGGCCACGTGGCGGCGCGCGGTTGGCCCGGTGCAGTGCGCGCGGCGCGCGGGGGTAGGCGCGGGCAGCTCGGGCAGGCCGGGCAGGTGCGGAGCGTGCGCGGTGCACGGTGGACCGGGGCACGCCACGTGGCGGCCCCGGATTGGTCGGCCCATGTGCGCGTGGCGCACGCTGTGCCGCGAGGTTGCGGCCGTACGCACATGGGCGCGCGTGGGCGGCGGAGGCCACCCGACAGCCGTGTCGGGCGCGGGCCACGTGTCGCCGCACCATAGGCGGGCGCCGCCCACCGCGCCGCTGATTGAGGGGGACGCGTGGCGCTTCCCCGCTGGGCCCGCATGGCTGCCGCACGGCGTGTGGCGTGCGGCGGGATCCAGTGCGCGAGCTGGGCTGGGCCGGGACGCACTGTGCGCGCCCGGAAAAATGGCGGGCCGGGCCGCACTGTGCGCGCCCGAATTGGGCCGGGCCGCACTGTTTGCACCCGGAACCGGGGACACATTGGGAATTATCCCAATTGTTCTAATGGGCCTATAAATAGGCCTCCCCTCCCTTCTTTTGTTCTATTTTCCGAGAGATAGAGAGAGAAACAGTGGGAGGGACCTTAAGAGAAGTTTTTCATCTCCTTATTTTCTACCTCGTGGTGCGTTCCCAGATTTTTCAGAAGCTCGACAACGACGATCCGGATTTTACAGCGCGCCTCGTTTTTCCCCTAATCTTGGCCCGTTATCGTCGTATTTCAGTCCGAGGAGTCCCCTGCGCAGTACAAGAGTCCTTTTTCTACGATTTCTTCACCGGTGTGTTCCTGAGAGGTAGGGCTTCGTTTTCCGTGTTGGTGGTTTCTCTGGATTCCGATTCCTTGGCACGATTCCCGAGGTGTTTTGACCCCTCTTTTGCTGTTTGGATGTTTGGACAGCGGCAACTTCGTCGAATTGTTTCTCGGCGTAGGAATATCAGATCGAGGCGATTCATGAGTCGATTTTGGGCTACTTTTCGCGAGGAACACAACCGTGATTTTTCTAGGATTTTTGGAGCTCGGCACAGAGGTGAAATTCCTTGTTTTGCGTGCTGATTATAAAAACAGCAAAATCTGTTTTGAGAATGGTAGTTTTTACACCGTGTACACTTGTGTGATGTTGTAGGATATTGTTTCAGCTGAAGGTGTGCTTAGAGGACAGCGGGATATTTCTTGGTGTGTTGTGCATGCTTTTCGAGGTGGGTGGTTGCGTTTCCCTCTTTGTTGACATGCTCACTAGGAGTAGTAGAGTTCCCCAATTATATATGTGACAGCTAACCTAATATATTGCCCCCTAAATTAATTGACAGCTTCTATGTGATAAATCTGGGACAATAAAGTTGGACAATTGCCATATCTTAACCCGCATGCAAATAAGTAACCCAATAATATTTTAAAATGATTCTTTGCAAGAAACCTTGGTCACTTTTCTAATGCTTTTTAAAAGAACAATTGCATGCTTAATTGGACATCTAGTTAGGCCACTATTCATTGCTACACTATCATATTGGGACTTGACTTAGGAGAAAACATGTTTTATTGTCATTCTTCTCTATAGATGCATGACGCTTGAGTCTGATCGGGCTTTTGAGATAGTGTAGTTGGATCTTGAGTCTGGGACAATTTAGACTCGTCTTGGGGATTGTGGGGCATAGTGGCAACCGCGGACGTCAGGCGGTTGGCCAAATATTTTTATCTTATCAGATTGGGATTTACGGGTTCAGCGGCGACCGCAGATTTTGGGCGGTTGACCGGATGTTATCATCATATCAGATTGGGGACCGGGATTGCATTAGTGGATGGTGTTTCCCACTTATTGAGTACTATTACATCTGATTGGGGATCAGATTTCTTTAGTGGATGTATATTCCCACTTTGATCATAGTCATGATCCAGTCCTGCTATATTGAGATACTTGACAGAGATACTTGTGATATTGGTTACAGAGATGCTTGATACAGAGATACTTTACTCGTGTGGGTCGCTCCCCTCGAGTGCCACTCCGGAGTAGGCTTTACACCGTGCCGAGTGCCGGGCACCATGGTGAGTTGTGAGTGCCGATTGGGATTTCGAGCCTTATGTGCTGGTCCCCTACTGAGTTCTTGAGTTCGACAGCAGAGCAGGCAGTATCAGTTTTTACTGGTGGCACTAGATTGGGTCTATTTGGTCAGATACTGTTTCCTGATGCACTCATACCGTCATTTCTTTTGGCACTGCATTTAGAGGCATTGTGGTAGTAGTTTCTTTTCCAGCAGCCTTTATAGCTTACTACTGTTCCCTCCTTTTTGCCTCTTTATTCCTAGTGGGTGTGTCAGCATTAGAGGTTTTACCCACTAGGGGAGGCTACTGGTTTATCTAGTAGTTCTCACCCCCATTATTGTTTTCTGTCCTTCTCCCCCTTTGTTTTGCAGAGTCGTCTGTGGGAGCTGCTGGGCCTTCAGCGGCAGAACGAGGTAAGAGGATCGCGGACTAGCTAGATCATCTACCCCGAGCGAGAGATTAGCGAGGTTTTTATTGTACCCATTTTGTATCTCAGACTTCAGTAGTTTACTTTTGGGTCTGGCTTTGGCCAGCTGGTTGTATATTTATGGTGAGCTGGGAGTATATTGTACTTTTATTTCAGCTTGTAGTTTATTTCAGTCTGAGATTACTTTTAGTTCTATTAGTTCAGCTCTGTTTATGCTCTTTTATTGTATATTATCTATCTGAGCAGGTTACCAGCGCTTCGTGTACATGGAAAATTCTGTGTGCACGGCGGATCTGTTGGCGGGCCCGGGTTCTGGTTTACACCCGGGGCGTGACAGATTAAGTTGGTATCAGAGCTTAGGGATAGGTCAGTTGGGACTTAGGAAACCCTAGGCTTTTGGCAGACCCTAGGATGATAGGGCGTGAGAGACAGGACATTCCGCGAAAGTCGTTGATTTATTTATTGGACTCTTCCAGTGAGTGGAGAGGGATCGACATACCCAATTTCTGGTGGACCGTTATGTTGGCTGCAGACAACATAAAGTCACAGAAAAAGGGGGATGTCTTTGACTTTCGCTAGATTGGGTCGTGTGGGGTTTATTGCTGATTTGTGCCTTTTTGTGACAGCATGTTGCCCCGTCGTCGTTTTTCCGCCGGGGGTATCCCCACCCCTTCTGAGGAGCCCGAGCGCTGTATCTGCCGAGCTGGGGGAACTGAGGGCCTTGGTGACTCATTTGGTGGCGAGGAGCTTTCGACAGGACCAGCGCCTGGAGCAGCTGCTGGCGCAGAGGGATGATTCTGCAGTTGGAGAGGGGGCCAGGGCTTCAGAGCAGCATTTAGAGAGGAAACGCCCAGCCCCGGATGTTGTTGGACTGGCCACTTCTCGCAGACGGCTACGGTTTCGCGGCAGGTGTGTTTTCTGTAGAGGGCAGCATCCACCAGGTACTTGTGATTTGAGGCGGGGTCGATGCTTCCGATGTGGACAGTCTGGCCACATCCAAGCTATGCCCCCTTCCGACCTTAGTACCACCTTCTTCAGCATTGGCCTCTATCGCATCCCAGCAGAGGTCTCAGCAGCAGCAGCAGACACGACCATTGCGGGCTCCCGGCAGTTGTATTTTCTGTGGAGGTCAGCATTTTCCCGGCACCTGTGCCCAGCGGTGGGGTCGCTGCTATAGGTGTGGGCAGCCTGGGCACCTGCGAGTTGCGTGCCCTTCTGGGACGGCGGCGGCACCCACTTTAGTGTCCGTTCCTACTACTTCCCAGCTACGACCGGGAGCTTCACCGATAGGTCTCCAGGCAGACCGAGTTTCGCCTCCACACCCTTCTGGTGAGAGACAGCCGTCGTTGAGCGGTCAGGATGGCTTAGCGCAGGCGGGGGATTTTTCTACAGCTGACTGTGTGGTGGCAGGTATGGTCTATTTCTGGCATTTGGATTCACATCTTATTTGTTATACGAGCATCGCATTCTGTCATTAGTAGATCAGTTGCATCATTACATGGGTTAGAGGTAGGACTTTTGCCACGTGCACGAGAGGTTCAAATTCCCGATCACACTTTGCACGTGGAGGAGTGTTGTTGGTCCTGCCCGATGCAGATCGAGTCCTGGATTATGCCAGCAGACCTGTTGGTCTTGAGACAGCTGAGGGACTTTGATGTGGTTCTTGGGATGGACTGGCTGGCTCGGTATTTCGCGACTATTGATTATGCCGCGAGGACTGTCACTTTTAGAGAGCCAGGCCAGGAGATGTTTGTATATCGGGGATGTTAGAGTGCTTTCTTTGCCTCTATGGTTTCGACTTCCCGAGCGAGGCGGATGATTCGCGTGGATGTGCAGCCTTTTTGGCTAGTGTTGTTGGGGGGCCTACGACGGCACCGAGACTCGGGGATATTCCTATTGCTCGCGAGTTTCCGGATGTTTTTCCACCTGAGCTGACTCGTATGCCGCCAGACAAAGAGATTGAGTTTGTGATTGACGTAGTTCCAGGAACTGCGCCAATCTCTAAGGCTCCTTACCGGATGGCACCGGCTGAGCTGCGAGAGCTTAAAGCGCAGTTGCAAGATTTGATGGATAAGGGTTTTATTAGACCCAGTGTGTCGCCCTGGGGAGCGCCGGTGCTATTCGTGAAGAAGATGGATGGATCACTTAGACTGTGTGTGGACTATAGGGAACTGAACAAAGTGACTATCAAGAACAAGTACCCTTTGCCGCGCATTGACGATCTCTTTGATCAGCTGCAAGGATCTTGTGTTTTCTCTAGGATTGGTCTACAATCTGGTTACCACCAGTTGAAGGTGAAGGCCGAGGATATTCCTAAGACTGCTTTCAGATCACGGTACGGGCATTATGAGTTTACAGTTATGCCGTTTGGATTAACTAATGCCCCTGCCGCCTTTATGGACTTGATGAACAGGATATTTCTGCCCTTTCTGGATCGTTTTGTGGTGGTGTTCATTGATGATATCCTTGTTTACTCCCGAAGCGAGGCCGAGCATGAGGAACACTTGAGGACTGTGCTACAACTTCTACGAGAGAAGAAGTTGTATGCCAAGCTGGCAAAGTGCGAGTTTTGGCTTCGGGAGGTAGCTTTCTTGGGCCATGTGATTTCCGCCGCTAGTGTGGCTGTAGACCCGGCGAAGATTGAGGCAGTTCGTGATTGGCCCCGACCGACGACTGTATCAGAGGTGCGCAGCTTCATGGGTTTAGTTGGTTATTATCGTCGGTTTGTGGAAGGCTTTGCAAAGCTTTCCACACCCCTCACTCGGTTGACACGTAAAGGAATTAAGTTTATCTGGAGTGAGGACTGCCAGAGGAGCTTTGAGGAGCTAAAGGATAGATTGATGACCGCTCCTATCCTTTTCCTCCCTGTTATGGGGAAAGGATATGTGATCTACAGTGATGCATCGCACAATGGACTTGGATGTGTGCTGATGCAGGAAGGGAGGGTAATTGCTTATGCATCGAGACAGCTTAAGGATTACGAGAAGAATTACCCTACCCATGACTTGGAGCTTGCTGCCGTGGTGTTTGCACTGAAGCTTTGGCGCCATTACCTATATGGAGAGCACTGTGAGATCTACACCGACCACAAGAGCCTAAAGTACCTGTTCACGCAGAAGGAACTGAATTTGAGGCAGCGCAGATGGTTAGAGCTACTGAAGGATTACGATGTGGATATCCTTTACCATCCAGGCAAGGCCAACGTGGTTGCAGATGCCTTGAGTAGGAGAGCGGTGCAGAGTTTGTCCATATTGACTACAGATCAGGCGCCACTGTTAGAGGAGTTGAGACGGCTCGAGATAGAGGTTGTATCCCCTGGGGTCTCTGCTAGACTGATGTCTTTGGTCGTGCAGCCCACTCTGCTGGAGAGGATCCGAGAGAGACAGAGTGAGGACCCCTATTTGACCAGGATTAGAGATCAGATTCCGAGTGATCGATCAGGGGATTTTTCAGTGGATGCTTCGGGAGTACTGAGGTACAGAGACCGAGCATGTGTGCCAGTGGATACTGAGATCAGAGAGCAGATATTGAGGGAGGCCCTTATACACCTTACACCCTTCATCCTGGGGGGACTAAGATGTATAAGGACCTCAAGGCACACTTCTGGTGGAATGGCATAAAAAGGGATATTGGGAGGTTTGTGTCTCAGTGTTTAACTTGTCAGCAGGTAAAGGCTGAGCATCGAGTGCCAGCTGGCAAGTTACAAAGTCTCCCAATCCCCGAGTGGAAATGGGACCACATTACGATGGATTTTGTGGTCGGATTACCGAGGGCACAGGGAGGTGCAGATGCTATCTGGGTAGTGGTGGATCGACTTACCAAATCAGCGCACTTTTTGCCTATGCAGACTACTTGGCCACTCGAGCGACTAGCCCAGTTATACTTGGATGAGATAGTGAGGTTACATGGGGTGCCAGCTTCCATAGTATCAGACAGAGACCCGAGGTTTGCTTCGCAATTCTGGAGGAGTTTACAGACTACCTTGGGGACTCAGCTCAGATTCAGTACAGCTTTCCACCCACAGACTGATGGACAGTCAGAGCGGACGATTCAAATCCTTGAGGATATGTTGAGGGCTTGTGTCCTGGATTTTGGCGGTGGATGGATTCGACACTTACCATTGGCTGAGTTTGCGTACAACAATAGCTTTCAAGCGAGCATCCAAATGGCTCCGTTTGAAGTGTTGTACGGACGTAAATGTCGATCACCGCTATATTGGAGTGATGTGGGGGAGAGAAGGACGCTGGGACCAGATTTATTGCTAGAGGCAGAGGAAAAGGTCAGAGTGATTCAACAGCACCTTCAGATTGCTCAGAGTCGACAGAGGAGCTATGCTGATGTTCGGCGACGAGACTTAGAGTTTCATGTGGGAGATCATGTATTTTTGAAAGTCTCACCGTCCAAAGGGATAAGGAGGTTTGGCATTCGCGGAAAACTCAGTCCCCGATACATTGGACCCTTTGAGGTATTGGAGCGTATCGGGCCAGTTGCTTACCGACTTGCACTTCCCCCGAGACTTGCTGGTGTCCATGATGTGTTCCATGTTTCTACTCTGAGGAGGTACGTCTTCGACCCATCGCACATCATCGACTTCACGCCGCCTGAGATTAGCGAGAAGTTGAGGTACGAGGAGCGCCCACTGCGGATTCTGGATCGAGAGGTGAGAGAATTGCGCAGTCGGGCCATTCCCTATGTGAAGGTCCTTTGGAGCTATCATGACGAGCGCGAGGCTACTTGGGAGCTGGAGTCGGAGATGAGGGACACCTACCCCTACCTGTTCAAGGCTCTGGACTGAGGTATGATTTTTGTTTCGAGGACGAAACTTTTGTTAGTGGGGGAGGATGTAGTGGTCCAGGATTTCGTACAGTTTTTCCCGTGAATTCTTGGTGTGAAACACCTATCATTGGTGTATTAGGCCCACAGAGCATCAAAGGGATGCTACGGATGGACACAGTGTGGTAATTACTGTTGGTTTGGCCTTCGGCTGTATTTTCCGAATTTTAGAGAAGGCTTTGCGCCACACGGAGGCCGTATTTGGATTCAGCGCGGAAAAACGCTTGAAAACGACTATTTATTTATATTTTTCGGAGTCCGGATGCCCAAAAACGGACCCCCGGAAGTTTTCTGCGCAAAATGGTGCACGGGGGGGAGCTGTGGACCGGCCGGGGACACGTGGCGGCCTCTGATTGGGCCGGCGAATGCCTCCCGGTCCACGGAAAGGGCCGCAGGTGCACGGTGGACCGGCGGGCCACGTGGCGGCGCGCGGTTGGCCCGGTGCAGTGCGCGCGGCGCGCGGGGGTAGGCGCGGGCAGCTCGGGCAGGCCAGGCAGGTGCAGAGCGTGCGCGGTGCACAGTGGACCCGGGCGCGCCATGTGGCGGCCCCGGATTGGTCGGCCCATGTGCGCGTGGCGCACGCTGTGCCGTGCGGTTGCGGCCGTACGCACATGGGCGCGCGTGGGCGGCGGCGGCCGCCCGACAGCCGTGTCGGGCGCGGGCCACGTGTCGCCGCACCATAGGCAGGCGCCGCCCACCGCGCCGCTGATTGAGGGGGACGCGTGGCGCTTCCCCGCTGGGCCCGCACGGCTGCCGCCTGTTCGGCGAACATGTGTCGGGCCCTGGGGCGGGTCGGACGGCGTGTGGCGTGCGGCGGGATCCAGTGCGCGAGCTGGGCTGGGCCGGGCTGCACTGTGCGCGCCCGAATTGGGCCGGGCTGCTGTTTGCGCCCGGAACCGGGGACATATTGGGAATTATCCCAATTGTTCTAATGGGCCTATAAATAGGCCTCCCCTCCCTTCATTTGTTCTATTTTCTGAGAGATAGAGAGAGAACCAGTGGGAGGGACCTTAAGAGAAGTTTTTCATCTCCTTATTCTCTACCTCGTGGTGCGTTCCCAAATTTTTCGGAAGCTCGACAACGACGATCCGGATTTTACAGCGTGCCTCGTTTTTCTCCCAATCTTGGCCCGTTATCGTCGCATTTCAGTCCGAGGAGTCCCCTGCGCAGTACAGGAGTCCTTTTTCGACGATTTCTTCACCGGTGTGTTCCTGAGAGGTAGGGCTTCGTTTTCCGTGTTGGTGGTTTCTCTGGATTCCGATTCCTTGGCACGATTCCCGAGGTGTTTTGACCCCTCTTTTGCTGTTTGGATGTTTGGACAGCGGCAACTTCGTCGAATTGTTTCTCGGCGTAGGAATATCAGATCGAGGCGATTCAAGAGTCTATTTTGGGCCACTTTTCGCGAGGAACGCAACCGTGATTTTTTTGGGATTTTTTGAGCTCGGGACAGAGGTGAAATTCCTCGTTTTACGTGCTGATTATAAAAACAGCAAAATCTGTTTTGAGAATGGTAGTTTTTACACCGTGTACACTTGTGTGATGTTGTAGGATATTGTTTCAGCTGACGGTGTGCTTAGAGGACAGCGGGATATTTCTTGGTGTGTTGTGCACGCTTTTCGAGGTGGGTGGTTGTGTTTCCCTCTTTGTTGACATGCTCACTAGGAGTAGTAGAGTTCCCCAATTATATATGTGACAGCTAACCTTTAGTATGTGAACCTAATACATTGCCCCCTAAATTAATTGACAGCTTCTATGTGATAAATCTGGGACAATAAAGTTGGACAATTGCCATATCTTAACCCGCATGCAAATAAGTAACCCAATAATATTTTAAAATGATTCTTTGAAAGAAACCTTGGTCACTTTTCTAATGCTTTTTAAAAGGACAATTGCATGCTTAATTGGACATCTAGTTAGGCCACTATTCATTGCTTCACTATCATATTGGGACTTGACTTAGGAGAAAACATGTTTTATTGTCATTCTTCTCTATAGATGCATGACGCTTGAGTCTGATCGGGCTTTTGAGATAGTGTAGTTGGATCTTGAGTCTGGGACAGTTTAGACTTGTCTTGGGGATTGTGGGGCATAGTGGCAACCGCGGACGTCAGGCGGTTGGCCAGATGTTTTTATCTTATCAGATTGGGATTTACGGGTTCAGCGGCGACCGCGGATTTTGGGCGGTTGACCGGATGTTATCATCATATCAGATTGGGGACCGGGATTGCATTAGTGGATGGTGTTTCCCACTTATTGAGTACTATTACATCTGATTGGGGATCAGATTTCTTTAGTGGATGGATATTCCCACTTTGATCATAGTCATGATCCAGTCCTGCTATATTGAGATACTTGACAGAGATACTTGTGATATTGGTTACAGAGATGCTTGATACAGAGATACTTTACTCGTGTGGGTCGCTCCCCTCGAGTGCCACTCCGGAGTAGGCTTTACACCGTGCCGAGCGCCGGGCACCATGGTGAGTTGTGAGTGCCGATTGGGATTTCGAGCCTTATGTGCTGGTCCCCTACTGAGTTCTTGAGTTCGACAGCAGAGCAGGCAGTATCAGTTTTTACTGGTGGCACTAGATTGGGTCTATTTGGTCAGATACTGTTTCCTGATGCACTCATACCGTCATTTCTTTTGGCACTGCATTTAGAGGCATTGTGGTAGTAGTTTCTTTTCCAGCAGCCTTTATAGCTTACTACTGTTTCCTCCTTTTTGCCTCTTTATTCCTAGTGGGTGCGTCAGCATTAGAGGTTTTACCCACTAGGGGAGGCTACTGGTTTATCTAGTAGTTCTCACCCCCATTATTGTTTTATGTCCTTCTCCCCATTTGTTTTGCAGAGTCGTCTGTGGGAGCTGCTGGGCCTTCAGCGGCAGAACGAGGTAAGAGGATCGTCGACTAGCTAGATCATCTACCCCGAGCGAGAGATTAGCGAGGTTTTTATTGTACCCCTTTTGTATCTCAGACTTCAGTAGTTTACTTTTGGGTCTGGCTTTGGCCAGCTGGTTGTATATTTATGGTGAGCTGGGAGTATATTGTACTTTTATTTCAGCTTGTAGTTTATTTCAGTCTGAGATTACTTTTAGTTCTATTAGTTCAGCTCTGTTTATGCTCTTTTATTGTATATTATCTATCTGAGCAGGTTACCAGCGCTTCGTGTACATGAAAAATTCTGTGTGCACGGCGGATCTGTTGGCGGGCCCGGGTTCTGGTTTACACCCGGGGCGTGACAAGATATCTAGTAAGAACGAATAGGAGTGTCTACTAACACTAATCGTGGCATAAATATGTAAAACAGGTATGAATCACAAGGATGCTAAGAGTGTCAACTACACTGAACATCATGGTATGTCACAATAAGCAAGATAGATCATAGAGCAGAAAAACTGAAAAAGTGATGCAAGATAACCAAAGGGTCTGATCGACTACGGTACCCAATCAGGTTACACTATACCAATGCCCAAATCGGAGTACCCACCTTAATGTAGGCGGTCCTGGAATCCGCTGCTAGGCTCACGTACAGGCTCCTGACTGCTCGGGCCTGAATCAAAAACACCTATCAGTGACTGACTCACTCACAACCATCCCACAGACTTACAATGCAAAGAAAGGCAAAACAATGGACTTCACTGAAGTCCCAGGATCCGCCAAAATTTTCGGTCATCTGTTAATTGACCACTATTGGTCACTAAAGTAAAATGGCAATCACCGGCGAATAAGTGGTCCCAACCACTTCGCCACAATCCCCGGTGTTCTAACTAATCGAAACATTTTCCCAATTCTTGAACCATCACACTCGATCGATCTCTTACTCAAAAAAGAGGCTAGAACAACATCCTCGTCGTTCAAATAAGGACAAACAGTCCAAGGGTCCAAACTGCGACGTTCACACTGTCTGGGGATGCCAACGTGTGCAATTTTCACCACAAAACACTACCGATGAAATTATTTGCATTAAATAATAATCTACACGAAAAATGGATCATACCTCTGATCCCGCGATTCAAAATCAATCTCACGCCGATTTAAAGCAGTACGTGGTGTCTCGTAAGACGTGCCGTTGCCTGGGGTCCGTTCGGTGTCAAGAAGCCTGTAATCGGGTCAACTAGAGTCGTAAACAACAAATATCAGTGATAAACATTAATGCTGCATTTTTATGCTATTTAAGTAAAATAAGCGCAAAAGTAAAATAAGCGCAAAGGAGGCATTCTGGGTGCACTGTGTTCGTCTGACGAAGAAATGATGACTGTAGGAACTTTCGAGACACAAAACGGTGCATGGGTTGCGCGCAAGCAGAGCAGCGTGCAAGTGCTAGGTAGGGCACAAATAGTGCGCAGGCCACGCACAGGCAACGCGCAGACGGCGTGGGCACGGGATGCACGCGGTGGCGTGCGGCGCAAGCAACGCGCGGGATGCGTGTATGCGGAACGCGACTGTGCTCAGCTAAGCAACGCGGGCTGTGCGCGATGCGGTGCGGGTTGCGCACGGGCGCGGCGTGGGCTGCGCGCAAGCGGCGCGACGCAACGAGGCGCAAGCAGCGCAGTGCAAGGAGGCGCAGCGCATGGCGACGTGGTGCAAGATGCCGTGGCGCTGGCTGCACGCAAGCAGCGTGCGGAGTGTGCGGTGTTGGCTGTGCTAGGTACGCGTGGCGTAGGCTGGGTGCAAGGCAGGGGGCGGCCAGGGCAAGGGCACGTGTAGGCAGGGGGCGGCTAGGTCAAGGGCGCGCATAGCAAGCAAGCGCGGGCGGCACGCGCGCAGGGCGTGTGCGGCTGCTGGGCGGTGCGCTCTGGGTTCTGGGAGCGCAGCAGCAGTGCGACACTAGGCTCACGACAAGGGGGCGGCGCGTGCTAGGTGCTGGGTGCTGGGCGCGCAGCAGCAAGGCACGGAGCACAAGCGGCAACAGCCCGGGGCCACAGCCCGTGCAAGGCCCATGAATGCAGCAGGCGCGCACGGCACGCGCATACACGCGCGCAAGGCGCGTGCAGCAGCGGCGGCGGCAACGACGACTAGGGCATCCAAATCTAGAGGGGAAGATTCTACATTTTTCGCCCCTTCAGCTTCGACGGCGACGGAGGCGGCGATGAGGCGTACGGATGAGAGGAAGGGGAGGTCTTCTGACAACGGCTGAGGAAAGGAAGATAAGAGGGGATTAGGGATTAGGGGTACCTTAGCCCTAATCCCAATTCTCTTCATAATTACCCTACCATTTTGCCCCTACACTTTACATCTCACCTCAATTCCATATTCGAACTCTAGATTTCGGTTTAAACTTTTCTCGAAAAGCATGCCAAGAGCCGAATCAACTCAAAATGATCGGTTCCACAAATTTTAGTGCGTAGATGCCACGACTTACACCGAAAACTGATTTTTCGGTCCAAATTTCACGTAAAACTTGAATTTCTGGGATATCCGGGTATCAGATTTCAGATCCAATCACACCACCATTCTCAGCTCGACGACACCATCAGAGTGAAGATATCCATTTGCTGAGATCTGATCTCGATAGACATTTTATCTGTTAAAATTGCACTTTTACACCTTTTTTGCTAATTTCAGTTCACCAAATTGAAAATCGAATGTTGTCATATCGTTCAGCTCGATGAAACTGGTCAAGTGGTATATTTACTTCATCGAGATTGGGTCAGGTTAGGTCAATCAATTAGTAGTTCTCCAATACATCGAAAATCTAAATTTTCAAATTTCGAAAAATTCAGAAAATGATTTAAATTAAATTTTTCAGATTTTAAAAATTCTCGAGTATTACATAATTGGTTGATTTATGTTATCATGATCTCGTAGTTTTATGCAAAAACATTTCTACCCCTTGTGATAGCTCGTTTTTCAAAAGATTATGTTTCTACGTGGGAAACTGTTTTAAAAGGAAATTTTCAGTTTGATTGTTTCCTTAGCTTTCAATATAAAGTTTCCTGGTGGGAAACACTTTCAAAAGTATAGTAATAATTGATGAATTGTGCATTTGTATCATCTGCGGTAAGGACGATGTAGCGCATGTAAAGCATAATGTTCTAAGGATCATTTAGCTGATTGTGCATCTTCAGTAATTGCGGTGATTGTGTGTTAGTTGAGATTGGTGGTTGTGATGATTGTTTGTGTTCGACGTCGTGCAAATACAGCAAAGGTTCTGTCCATGTGAACAGAGGGTTACTTGTATTTATGACGGATATATCCGTTCTGTGGGAAAGATTTTTTTTTTAAAAAAAAAAATAGGGTATTTTTCGCTAACTATGTTTTCTAACTAGCCATATTTCTGAAAATATATAGCTTTACAAAGCAGACCCCGGGGCGTGACATATAACGCAAGCAATATGAACTATCTAAAATTTTTAAAACTAATCTATAAAGACTATAATGAAGATACGAAGATTACATACTTTTCGCATCAACAATTGCGATGCATTCCTATTGTATTATAGATCTATTTAATTTAAATTCATATATTACATATTTGTGGCGAATCTTACAATTAAATCTTTAGCACTTTTTCTCTTTTCTTTTTTATAAAATATAAATTTAATGTATTAAAATTCATATATTAATTATTAGGTATGAATTTTAAATTCATACCTTTATTACATAGAGTTGAACTACTTAAGTTTATAATGAATCAACGAAGGAGCAACAAGCGAAAGCATTAAAAACAAATACCTCATCAACACACGATGCACAATAATTCCATGATCATCAAACAGATTACTTGTCCAAAAATAGTAAATCCCAAACAAAGAGAACAAAGGGATTTTACTATAATTTATTATTTAGATAATTCAACATCACTAAATATGCGAACAACACACGTTCGTATACCAAAATTATCACACAAACACAAAAGAGAAAAAGAAAACCTAAAAAAATAAAACAAACAAACAAACTTGACGTTCAAAACCCTTAACACAAACCACAAAGACATATGACCTATTCCTAACACCCATAATAGTCAAGTGACGAATCACGATCTTCATCACTGTTCTATGTAGACTTAGCGAGCGATGCATCAGCTCCATCCAGTAGCACACTTTTTTCATCATTTGTTTCAGGTTCCTTTGCAAGTTCTAATGGTTATGCATCCATCGAATCAGTGTTGGATTGGTTAAATAGGATATAACACTTATCAAAGTGTTTCTTAATCTCAGTCAAATCAGTAGTGATTCGATTTTTTTCATCCATCAAAGAATTATAGAACCTCTTCAGCATGCTCCATTTTATGCATTTCACATTCATTTCGAAGGTCGTTGTATTCTTGATTAACACGTTCATATAAATTTTTATAATTATTTTTTTTCATAATTAGCGTCCCTAATTTCAAAATCAATCTCGTTACGTAGCTTTCCGACAGCAACACGGGATGCATTCTCTTTAGAATGAGTTGAATTTGTAGACGGCGAACCCCAGCATGTAATAATTTTCATAAAACCACTACATCTTGGAACTTCTACATCCATTGGTCGTCGGGACCTAAAGTAACTTCGAATCTCGGAGGAGGAAGGGAAAATTTCATACAAATGCTAACATAAGAGAAAGAATTACAGGGCGATATCTAACTATACGAAAAAACCTATATTCGTATAATAATATGTTTTTTTTTTCATTATATATTTTTGTTAATAGAAGATTCATAATTTGTATGATAATATATATATATATATTTATTATTTTCATTTATAATAGAAGATTCATAATTATTTATCTATATACCATTTCATACAATTTTACAAAACATCAATAAATGTTCAAAATATTTCAATTTAAATTTTCTATTGTTTTTTTTTGTTTGCTTTTAAAAAGCATCTATACACAGTAAATATTTCAAACAAACTATATAAATAAAAGAAATTTATTCAGAAAAACTTACCGTTTCAAATCCGCAAGGTCTCAAAATACAAAAAAAAGTATGTCAACTATCCAGTAAAAAATAAAAAAATATATATTAGAAAAAAATGCATAGAATTGAAAAAAAAAAAAAAAAAAAAAAAAAAGAAGAAAGAAAAACATCTGGAATTAGTAAAACCAAATATTCAGATCCACCAGTATAATTATCAGATTAAACGGTGTAGTATTTACTATATAAATAAAAGAAATTTATTCAGGAAAACTTACCGTTTCAAATCCATAAGGTCGTAGAATATAAAAAAGTGTGTCAACTGCACAGAAAAAAAACAAAAACAAAAAAAAATTTGTTCGAAAAAAAAAATGCATAGAAATTTTTTTAAAAAAAGAAAGGAAAACATCTAAAATCAGCAAAACCAAATATTCAGATCCACCAGTATAATTATCAGATTAAACAACATAGCATTATTATATAAATAAAGAAATTTATTTAGGAAAACTTGCCGTTTTAAATCCGTAAGATGGCAAAATACAAAAAAAAGTATGTCAACTGTGCAGTAAAAAACAAAAAAAAAATTGTTAGTAAAAGAAAATGCATAGAATTAAAAGAAAAAAAAAAGGGAAAACCTCTGGTATCAGTAAAACTAGATATTCAGATCCACCAATATAATTATCAGATTAAGCGGTGTGGCATTTTCGCTTACATCGGAATATGATTTCGGCAGCGTAGAGGGCATCATTATATAGAATCCAACAGTAAAATGTAAAAGACATGGGAAAACCCCTTCGTAAGTAGCAGGGTGACAAAAGACATGGATCACAGATTGAAACGGCGCTGGTCACCGGAACGGGATCAAAGCGGCGGAGATAGCAACACACGAGATCGAAGCGACGGGGTGAGCAACAGACGTGATCGAAGGGGAGGATCGAAGCAATGGTCAGAGCACAGAAAGAATTGAAGAGACGGTGACGGAATCGAAGCGGCGTGAAGAGCAACAACCGAAATCGTAGATGGGATCGAAGAGGAGGGGGCGGGATCGAAGCGGCAGGGAGAAGGAATACGGGATCGAGGCGGCTTAGGGTCAAGTGGATCGAAGGAGAGAGCAGATCGAAGAAAATAAAAACCGGTTGAAGAAGTGAGTGGAAAAAAATTAGTTGAAGCGAAAAAAAAAAAGGTCAAAATAGACTCGTTCGTGGGGAAAAAAAAAATCAATCGGTAGAGACGAAAAAAACCGGTTGAAGCAGAGGAAAAAAAAACGATTGAAGCAGAGTTAGAAAAATAACAAATTAAAACAGAGGGCTTGGTGAAGGAGGGTTGCACCAAAGCCTTTGGGCTTGCTCCCAGAGGGCCTTGTGGAATTCATCTACCTCCAAAAGTCAAACAAGAGGTGTCCCACAGCCTACCTTGGTCGCGCGCCACCGTGGGAAGCCACTCCTTCTTCCTCGGATCCGGCCAGGTGGGCCTTCTCTCTCCTTTGTTGTTCTTGCTACCTAGACCACTACACGCGCTCTGTCAACTCCTGGGGATGCTCTCTGCAGAGCCCCAACCCCTGAGATGAGCCGGGCTGCCGGCGGGGGAGTTACACCCGTCGGAACCCTAATTTGGGCCGCCTCATGCATGCGCTTTTCCCGACGACTTTGGCCGAGATCTAAGATGCTAGGCATCTCTGTTAGGACCTCTTGTGGTGACCTGGATCTCTGCAGGGCTACTACAGTATGACTAGCAGCTTCTGGAGGCTTATGTGGTGTGTCGGTGGTGTTTGTGCACAATTTGGACACAAGTGATGGACTTCGGGCTTAAAATGGATCACGTGAGTGATCGGAGGACCCCATCGGATGTTTAGAAGTGGTTTCGTGCGAAACGGATATTAAAATTGGACTCAGCGCGAAGTTTGGACAAAAGAACACCTTTCCGGATGCCTTCGGCAATTTTTAGAGTTGGAATTGGGCAAAACGGACAGCGGATTTGGATTCAACGCGCGAAAACGATGAAAATGGACTATTCACTTGTATTTTTCAGAGCTCGGGTGCAGCGCACGGATTTAGAGACAAGGGGGGCACTGTTCCGGCGGCGGCGGCGGGCAGCGGCGACGGCGGCGGCGGGCAGCGGCGACGGCGGCGGCGGGCAGCGGCGGCGCGCGGCGGCGCGGGCTCGGGCAGGCGGCGGGCGACCGCGGGCAAGCGCGCGGGCGCGGGCAGGCGCGCAGGCAGGCGAGCGGGCGCGCGGGCAGGCGCGCGGTCCACGGGCCGACGTGCACCGGAGGCAGGCCACGTGGCGTGACAGGATTGGTGGGTGCTGTGGTCTTGGTCTACGGAACAGGCGGGGGGCTGCCTCGGGCTGCGTGCCGGTCAGAGTGGCAGGCGCTGCGCGGGGAGCACGCGAGCGCACGTGGGCTGCCTCTGAGTGCGGTCCACGTGGCCGCGTGTGGTTGGCGGGTGCAAAGCACCCGCATGCGTGGACCATGCCACGTGGCAGGGAACAAGCGGCTGTGGTCGCTGTTCCCTGTTATGTGGGTGACGTGGCGCACCCGGAGTGTTTCGGGCGCATCGCGGGCGGAGTTTTGGGCAACGCTGTGTGCGCCCGGAAGTTCCGGGCGCCCGGAAATTGCACCAGGAAGTGCAATTTTGGCCCGGATTTCAGCCTATAAATAGGCAGCAAGAGGCTTGTGAGCGGGGTTTTTGGCATTTCTGGAGCTCCCCTCTTTCACAGAGGCTTCTACACTGTGTTTTCTACCCTCCCTTGGATCTTGGGCATTTTTGGAGACTACGGCTTCGGCATTATCTGCGACGCGCCGCACAGCGACGCACTTTGGATTATTGGCTATTACCGTCACTTTTCAGTCTGCGAGGCACACCGGATCACCCCGATGGAAATTTGAGCCGATTTTTGCGGCAGCGCGTTCACGAGAGGTAAGGCTTCGTTTTCTGTGTTCATTTCTCCTCGTTTCGAGCTTTCAGCACTATTCCCGAGGTGTTTCTGTGACCCCTTTTCCTGCTGTGAGGTTTTGGAAAGAGGAGGCTTGTCGATTTTCTATCTTCGCGCTCAGGCATCGAATGGAGGCGTGCCTATAGTTTTTTTGCATCTACTCATCGCAAGGAACGTCCTCGTAATTTTTCTGGATTTTACTGAATTTTCCCGAAGGTAAGAAAATTCCATTTTTCTGGACTGCGTTGTACAGTTTTTGTAGTCGGGGAATTTCGAGATGGTTATCTTGTGGAATTTGTAACTTGGGCTACAAAACTCGGATTGGGACGTGCAGGTACTCGTTTCGAAGGGCTCGACGCGACGAACGCAGTGGTTATTTTTCCAGATTTTTCCGAGTTCATCTCACAGGTGAGATTTAAGCTTTTTCGGGGTTGTATCCCACAGTTTTTGCAGTGTAGTGGATTGTCGGCGCCCCGCATTGTATGATTTGTAACTTGGCCTACAGGTGTTGGAACGGGGCTTATAAATACTCGTTTTGGGGCTACTCGTCGCAACGATCGCAACCGTGCATTTTCTGAAATTTTTGGAGCACTGTACATAGGTGAAGGTTCCCTTTCCCCCTGCTGGTTTGTTGTAACAGCTTGTGCTGTTTTGGAAAAACAGCAAGTGTATGTTTGGGGGTATTGATTAGTAAGTTGTGTTGTTTGTTGGTTGTTGTGGTGTTGCATGTTGGGGTGATGTTGTTTGGAGCCGAGACTTGCGCGACATGTACCGTGGGTGCGGGTTCAGCAGATTATGTTAGCAGGTGGCCACGCTCTACACCGACTTCAGCTTTGCCTGCGGAAGCGTTTCAGGTGGGTGCATTGTTCCCAGAACCGGTTGACGGTTCTCTAATTCTTCATGTTAGGATGCATGCATATTTAGGGTACATGGTTTGTGTTTGAAAGGTAGGTAAGCTTGATAATGACAATTGTATAAATGATTGCAAGAATAGTATTTATGATGTATACTGAGGACTTGCATGATTTGGATGTCTATGTTGGTGATTAGTGTAAGCTTACCTAGGATAATGTTACCCTATGGGATTATGTAACATGCCATGTTAGCACATAGCCTTTATGTGGTTGGTTTATGCGATGGGGCAGGATTATATAGCTATGTGCGGATTTTTACTCTGAGAAGTTATTATGATCGAGGATTATGGACAGGTGTAGGCATTGGTGATTTTGGCTTGTGGTTTACTCTCTTATATTCTTCTTGAGAACAAATGCATGCTTGTATGGACATATGGTTAGGCCACCTTCTATCGCCACACTACTTATTGGAACTTGACTTAGGAGAAACCATGCTTTTCCTTTCTCCGTCTTTATTAGTCAAGCGGTCAGTGTTGCTCCGGTTTGAGCAGGGGCTTGGGTAGTGTAGCCGGGACATTGGTGTCAGGGACGGGTTGTGCTGGATTGCTGTTGGCACGGTTTTGCGGTGACCGCGGACTTTGGGCGGTTGACCGGAGGTCGGCTATAGGATTTGGTTATAGACGGCAGGGTATTGCGGCAACCGCAGATATTGGGCGGTTGACCGAATATTTACTTTTACATCAGATTGGGTATCAGTTTTCTCTAGTGGACAGAGATTCCCACTATTTGAGTACTTTTGCATCTGATTGAGGACCGAGGCTTTCTTTAGTGGTTGAGCTTTCCCACTTTGATCAGAGTCATGATCCAGCCCTACTGATTTATACTTATATTACTGATTACTGAGATACTTTACTCGTGTGGGTCGCTCCCCTCGAGTGCCACTCCGGAGTGTTATACATACTTTGAGTCCTTGAGACTCCTTTTCATCGGTGTTATGCGTCGGCCAGCATACCCGATACAGGAAGGCACAGCAGGCAGTACCAGTTTTACTGGTGACACTAGATTGGGTTTATTACAGACATTTGCTTTATTGTTGCACTCGTGTCAAGGGGACCGAGTGGAGTCTAGTAGCTGTGTTTAGACCAGTGCTAGTATTGTTGGGAACCGTTTGGGGATTGACGGTGGTCCCGAGGTCGTTGTGAGTTAGTCGACCGTTGTGCGAGAGGTTTGGTGATCTTGAGGCTATCCGTTCTGTGAGAGAGCGTGGATTTTGACTATAGCCTGCATGAGCCACTACTCGATAGCGAGTTAGTCCGTTTGGACGCCCTACATAATTCCTGCCCGTCAGCGGGAGGTGGTTGTAGGTGGGCGCAGGTTTGACTGGACCAGATGTGGTAGTCAGCTCGATTAGGTCGATTGGGCACTTCATGTGCTAGTGGTTGCATACCATTCTTTGGTTCTCCCCTTTTGAGCATTTAGATAGAGGCATGGTGGCTGTTGAGAGTCTCCAGCTTCCTTATTTCAGTCTTTACTGCTTTAGTTATCTCATGCCTCTAGTGGACTTAGTGGGCAGATCGTCGGGCCTGGTGGCGGTACCCACTGAGGACTCCCTTTTTAGGTGTAGTTCTCACACCCGTTGGGGGTTTTCCCCCTCCCCTTCTTTTCTCTCCTTTGTTTTGCAGAATCTTAGCGGGTGTTGCTGATTCTGCGGTTGTTGATCGAGGCGAGGGAGTCGCGTGCTAGATCCCTCCCCGTCGTTGGAGAGTAGCGGTACCCCTTCTGAGGAGATCTTCAGCAGATTAACTATTTTATTTTTCTCTTTTGAGAGACTGATGTAGTGAGGATATGATATGTATTGAGAGCCTGTACACTGATGTATTTATTGGAGATACCTCCCTGTTAAGTTTTGAGTTTTGTATATGAGGATATTGTATGGTTATCATTTTTGGGAGATGGACATTGTTGTATTATTTCCAGTTGTACAGTGATTGATTTTAGTTTATAGCAGATTTTTATTTATAGCTCTGATATCTGTTTAGCTGTAGCACTTTTCTTGCAGGTAGGACGCTTCGCCTATGCGGGTTTGGCATAGGTGGCGGACCTGTTGGTGAGCCCGGGTCGCAGTTTCGACCCCGGGGCGTAACAGATTAGGTTGGTATCAGAGCCTAGGTTGTAGGTCATGGTGGACTTAGAAACCCTAGGCTTATGGTTTGACCCTTGGTTGACTTCGTGAGAGTCGTGATTTATAGCGAGAGTCCTGATTGAGTTTTATACCTCTCCCAACGGACGGGAAGAGTGATTAGCATGTTTATTCTCCTAAGTGATTATGTTGGCTGCAGACAACATAATGCTGTGGAATGGGTGACATGCTTTAGACTTTCGCTGGATTGGGTCGAGCGTTGTTGTGTGCTGTTTTGTGGTTTCGTCGTGGCGAGCGGTGTCTCCCCGATGCTGGGTTTTGACCCGTGTGCATCCTGTCTTAGCAGTTGAGCTTGAGCGGTTGGTTTTGGGCCGGATACCCGGATTGAGGTCAGTGAGTTTCGGACCCAGATGACAGGATCGTCAGAGGCATATCAGCGGCAGAGTGAGCAGCTGGTCTGGGTGACACAGTTGTCGGAGCTCTGAGTAGCCCCCTCCGTGTCAATGTTTAGTGTCGAGGCACCGAGGCAGGGTGGATACTTGATAGCTGGTGAGCTGAGGGGACATGATCGATCTATTGAGCCAGATTTGGCAGATGAACCACCCCGACTCGTAAGATTGAGTTGGAGCCTTTGGAGGCAGAGTCGTGGTTGGTGGTGATGGAGTGATCAAGTGAGAGCCTCACTATGCTAGGGAGTTTATGCAGTTGTTGAATTGCGCGCTCCAGGTTTCGAGGGACGAGGCGCATAGGATATGTGAGACTGGGAGTGGATTACGCCGGGATACCTTTCAGTTTATTCAGTCCCTCCGTTACAGGTTTTGATGCCTCGTTGGAGTAGGCATTGTGTATGGAGCATGGCGCTGCAGTTCATTTGGATAGGGATCTGCCGCCAGAGGCGAGTTTTGGATATTGGTGCTTGGCGCCGGGTGATGGAGGACAGATCGGCCGGCAGAGGCATTTCTGATTTCTTTTTCCAGGGTAGTGGATTTCTAAGACGCCAGAGATCGGGTGGACCCCGATGGCAGTATCAGCGTCTTTATTAGAGTGGCGCAGCGGTAGCATGAATTTGTTATCTGCGGAGGACCCTATTCGTCGCCTCAATGTGAGCAGAGACAAAGGTCGTGCTCCCTTGTGGATAGTCCTGATTTTCAGGCAGATTGAGCGACAACCACTTGCTTTGAGCGGATGAATCTGTGCCGCCCGGTTGGAGGGCGCCACGGTAATGGTTCGAGTTGTCGCAGGTGTGATTTCATCACAGCAGTCGGAGTTAGAGCATGTTGCATTCTTGCATGGACTAGAGGCAGATTTGTTACCACGTGCACTAGAGGTACAGGTTCCTGTTGTTGTTGTGCATGTGGATGAGGCTTTTGGATCATGTCCAGTGCGGCCGAGACCGCGAGTTACCGGCAGATTTATTGGTAATTGTGGCAGTTCAGTATTTTGACCCTGTGCTTGAGATGGATTGGCACAATGCCACAGGATGTTTGACTGCGGAAAGTGAGGACCTTGACCTTTTGCGAGGCAGTCGAGAGAAGGCTTGGTGGTTGAGTTTGTTAGAGCACACAGGTTTTAGCGACAGTGTGAGAGGTGCTTACGGCGGCACCGGGACTCAAGGATATCTCTGTTGCCCATGAGATCCCGGGTGTGATTTCACCTTAGTTGTTGGTAATGCCGCCGGTTAGGGAGATAGAGATTGAGTTTGACGTGGTTCGGGGAACCGCGCCACCCTCGACAGCACCTCATTGGATATCGCCGGTAGAGCTGAGAGAGCTGATGGCGCAGTTGCATGATCTGATGGATCGAGGGGTCTGTTTGACCTAGTGCCACGCCGTTGGTATACGGTGGTGATGCCACGTCGTTGATACACGACTGTGAGGGTCCTTTTATGGTTCGAGTGTAGACAGGTCCGGGTGGTATTTAGGACCTTTTGATGGAGTTATACCCTAGCTGTTATTGTATAATGCGAGTACCTACTTGGAATCAGACAGCCGAGGACTTTGCCTAGATGGCGTTCAGGACACGGTAGGGGCATTATGAGCTCATAGTAAGGCCAAATGGAATAATTAATGCCCTGTTGTCTTCAAGATTTGAGGAATTGTGTGTTCCATATGTACTTGGACAGATTGGGAGTGGTGTTCCCCGAGGATATTTGATTTACTCCCAGAGCGACTTGGAGCACGAGGGGCACTTGGGGATGTGCTACCGTGCCTGTGTGGATGAAGCTGCATGCCAAGTTATTGAGATACAAGTTTTAGCCTCTGAAGCTTACCTTCTTGGGTCACATTGTGTTGGCCGTAGGGGCGGCGGTGGAAATCCGGCCAATATGGATGTTATTTTGGAATTGGCCGAGATCGACAATTATTGTCGAGGTGAGGAGCTTCTTGGACTGGTCAGTGCGAGGAGAGCTTGGCAATTGGATGATGAGACTGATACCAGCGCCAATGCTTGTATTTCCAGTGTTGGGAGAAGGATCTGCGAGTTATAGTGATACCTCCTATAGTGACTGTGGAGTTACCGATTAGGTTATTATTGGGCGCTCAGGATTACCCCGACAGGGCCACTGTGTTGGCAGATACCTGGAGCAGGAGAGCTGTCTGGGTTGAGTTTGATGATTCCACAGCTGGCGCTGTGTGGACTATTGAGGTTAACATGGCTTATGGTTGTGTCCCTGAGGGTTCCTTTGGATGATAGACCGCGGCTGAGTAGTTCACTCGGATGGTCAAGATTCGGGAGTGACTGAGTGAGGACCCCTCCTTGTTAGGGCTCTTTTCCTTATTGGATAATCGTGTGGGTATGCTTCGGGTTGCCTTGGTTGAGTTGACACAGGATGTGGTTTGGTGCGTGTTGCACTGGTGGTCAATTTGTTTCCCCAAGCTTTTTGATGGAGCCCCTGTGGTGTTTCACGTCTCAGCTCAGGAGTGTTTTGCTTTTGGATCCCTCGCCCGTGATTGACTCACTCCATTTTGAGAGCTAAGAGTGTTTGGAGTACGAGGGACGCCCGTTGTGTATTCTGGCTCGTGAGATTAAAGGTTTGCGCAACCGGGCTATGCCGTACCGGTTGTTGCTGTTGTTGTTGTTGAGGAGTAATCACGGGGAGTGAGTGGTGACTTAGGAGCTGGAGATGGTGATGCTGAGTACTTACCCTTGATTTTGAGACTCCTGTTTGAGTGGTGTTAGTTTCGAGGACGAAACTTTCTTTTAGTGGGGGAGGATGTGGTGACCTGGATCTCTACAGGGCTACTACAGTATGACTAGCAGCTTCTGGAGGCTTACGTGGTGTGTCGGTGGTGTTTGTGCACAATTTGGACACAAGTGATGGACTTCGGGCTTAAAATGGATCATGTGAGTGATCGGAGGACCCCGTCGGATGTTTAGAAGTGGGTTTCGCGCGAAACGGCTATTAAAATTGGACTCAGCGCGAAGTTTGGACAAAAGAACACCTTTCCGGATGCCTTCGGCAATTTTTAGAGTTGGAATTGGGCAAAACGGACAGCGGATTTGGATTCAGCGCGCGAAAACGATGAAAATGGACTATTCACTTGTATTTTTCGGAGCTCGGGTGCCGCGCACGGATTTCGAGACAATGGGGGCACTGTTCCGGCGCTGGCGGGCGGCGGCGCCGGCGGCGGGCAGCGGCGGCGCGCGGCGGCGCAGGCTCGGGTAGGCGGCGGGCGACCACGGGCAGGCGCGCGGGCGCGCGGGCAGGCGCGCGATCCACGGGCCAGCGTGCACCGGAGGCGGGCCACGTGGCGTGACAGGATTGGTGGCTGCTGTGGTCTTGGTCCACGGAACAGGCGGGGGGCTACCTCGGGCTGCGTGCCGGTCAGAGTGGCAGGCGCTGCGCGGGGAGCACGCGAGCGCACGTGGGCCGCCTCTGAGTGCGGTCCACGTGGCCGCGTGTGGTTGGCGGGTGCAAAGCACCCGCATGCGTGGACCATGCCACGTGGCAGGGAACAAGCGGCTGTGGTCACTGTTCCCTGTTATGTGGGTGACGTGGCGCACCCGGAGTGTTTCGGGCGCACCGCGGGGGGAGTTTTGGGCGACACTATGTGCGCCCGGAAGTTCCGGGCGCCCGGAACTGGCACCAGGAAGTGCAATTTTGGCCCGGATTTCAACCTATAAATAGGCAGCAAGAGGCTTGTGAGCCGGGTTTTTGGCATTTCTGGAGCTCCCCTCTTTCACAGAGGCTTCTACACTATGTTTTCTACCCTCCCTTGGATCTTGGGCATTTTTGGAGACTCCGGCTTCGGCATTATCTGCGACGCGCCGCACAGCGACGCACTTTGGGTTGTTGGCTATTACCGTCGCTCTTCAGTCCGCGAGGCACACCGGATCACCCCGATGGAATTTTGAGCCGATTTTTGCGGCAGCGCGTTCACGAGAGGTAAGGCTTCGTTTTCTGTGTTGTTTACTTCTCCTCATTTCAAGCTTTCGGCACTATTCCCGAGGTGTTTCTGTGACCCCTTTTCCTGTTGTGAGGTTTTGGACAGTGGAGGCATGTCGATTTTCTATCTTCGCGCTCAGGCATCGGATGGAGGCATGCCTATAGTTTTTTTGCATCTACTCATTGCAAGGAACGTCCTCGTAATTTTTCTGGATTTTACTGAATTTTTCCGAAGGTAAGAAAATTCCATTTTTCTGGACTGAGTTGTACAGTTTTTGTACTCGGGGAATTTCGAGATGGTTATCTTGTGGAATTTGTAACTTGGGCTACAAAACTCGAATTGGGACTTGCAGGAACTCGTTTCGAAGGGCTCGACGCGACGAACGCAGCGGTTATTTTTCCGGATTTTTCCGAGTTCATCTCACAGGTGAGATTTAAGCTTTTTCGGGGTTGTATCCCGCAGTTTTTGCAGTGTAGTGAATTGTCGGCGCCCTGCATTGTATGATTTGTATCTTGGCCTACAGGTGTTGGAACGGGGCGTATAAATACTCGTTTTGGGGCTACTCGTCGCGAGGATCGCAACCGTGCATTTTCTGGAATTTTTGGAGTGCTATACACAGGTGAAGGTTCCCTTTCCCCCTGCTGGTTTGTTGTAACAGCTTGTGCTGTTTTGGAAAAACAACAAGTGTATGTTTGGGGGTATTGATTAGTAAGTTGTGTTGTTTGTTGGTTGTTGTGGTGTTGCATGTTGGGGTGATGTTGTTTGGAGCCGAGACTTGCGCGACATGTACCGTGGGTGCGGGTTCAGCAGATTATGTTAGTAGGTGGCCATGCTCTACACCGACTTCAGCTTTGCCTGCGGAAGCGTTTCAGGTGGGTGCATTGTTCCCAGAACCGGTTGACGGTTCTCTAATTCTTCATGTTAGGATGCATGCATATTTAGGGTACATGGTTTGTGTTTGAAAGGTAGGTAAGCTTGATAATGACAATTGTATAAGTGATTGCAAGAATAGTATTTATGATGTATACTGAGGACTTGCATGATTTGGATGTCTATGTTGGTGATTAGTGTAAGCTTACCTAGGATAATGTTACTCTATGGGATTATGTAACATGCCATGTTAGCACATAGCCTTTATGTGGTTGGTTTATGCGATGGGGCAGGATTATATAGCTATGTGCGGATTTTTACTCTGAGGAGTTATTATGATCGAGGATTATGGACAGGTGTAGGCATTGGTGATTTTGGCTTGTGGTTTACTCTCTTATATTCTTCTTGAGAACAAATGCATGCTTGTATGGACATATGGTTAGGCCACCTTCTATCGCTACACTACTTATTGGAACTTGACTTAGGAGAAACCATGCTTTTCCTTTCTCCGTCTTTATTAGTCAAGCGGTCAGTGTTGCTCGGGTTTGAGCAGGGGTTTGGGTAGTGTAGCCGGGACATTAGTGTTAGGGACGGGTTGTGCTGGATTGCTGTTGGCAGGGTTTTGCGGTGACCGCGGACTTTGGGCGGTTGACCGGAGGTCGCCTATAGGATTTGGTTATAGACGGCAGGGTATTGCGGCAACCGCGGATATTGGGTAGTTGACCGGATATTTACTTTTACATCATATTGGGTATCAGTTTTCTCTAGTGGACGGAGATTCCCACTATTTGAGTACTTTTGCATCTGATTGAGGACCGAGGCTTTCTTTAGTGGTTGAGCTTTCCCACTTTGATCAGAGTCATGATCCAGTCCTGCTGATTTATACTTATATTACTGGTTACTGAGATACTTTACTCGTGTGGGTCGCTCCCCTCGAGTGCCACTCCGGAGTGTTATACATACTTTGAGTCCTTGAGACTCCTTTTCATCGGTGTTATGCGTCGGCCAGCATACCCGATATAGGCAGGCACAGCAGGCAGTAGAAGTTTTACTGGTGACATTAGATTGGGTTTATTACAGACATTTGCTTTATTGTTGCACTCGTGTCAAGGGGACCGAGTGGAGTCTAGTAGCTGTGTTTAGACCAGTGCTAGTGTTGTTGGGAACCGTTTGGGGATTGACGGTGGTCCCGAGGTCGTTGTGAGTTAGTCGACCGTTGTGCGAGAGGTTTGGTGATCTTGAGGCTATCCGTTCTGTGAGAGATCATGGATTTTGACTATAGCCTGCATGAGCCACTACTCGATAGAGAGTTAGTCCGTTTGGACGCCCTACGTAATTCCTGCCCGTCAGCGGGAGGTAGTTGTAGGTGGGCGCAGGTTTGACTGGACCAGATGTGGCAGTCAGCTCGATTGGGTCGATTGGGCACTTCATGTGCTAGTGGTTGCATACCATTCTTTGGTTCTCCCCTTTTGAGCATTTAGATAGAGACATGGTAGCTGTTGAGAATCTCCAGCTTCCTTATTTCAGTCTTTACTGCTTTGGTTAT
Source organism: Tillandsia leiboldiana (assembly GCA_029204045.2). Lineage (NCBI taxonomy): Eukaryota > Viridiplantae > Streptophyta > Magnoliopsida > Poales > Bromeliaceae > Tillandsia > Tillandsia leiboldiana. Next base: position 49,313,169 of record CM055063.1, on the reverse strand, counting down.
CTCATGCCTCTAGTGGACTTAGTGGGCAGATCGTCGGGCCTGGTGGCGGTACCCACTGAGGACTCCCTTTTTAGGTGTAGTTCTCACACCCGTTGGGGGTTTTCCCCCTTCCCTTCTTTTCTCTCCTTTGTTTTGCAGAGTCTTAGCGGGTGTTGCTGATTCTGCGGTTGTTGATCAAGGCGAGAGAGTCGCGTGCTAGATCCCTACCCGTCGTTGGAGAGTAGCGGTACCCCTTCTGAGGAGATCTTCAGCAGATTAACTATTTTATTTTTCTCTTTTGAGAGACTGGTGTAGTGAGGATATGATATGTATTGAGAGCCTGTACACTGATGTATTTATTGGAGATACCTCCCTGTTGAGTTCTGAGTTTTGTATATGAGGATATTGTATGGTTATTATTTTTGGGAGATCTGTCATCTGTACGGAAACTGCCGTACAAACGAAGCGTCTACCCTACAAATAAATCTATAGCTAACAAATATCAGAGCAAAAGTAACTACATGCTATAGAAAGGAAACTAAACATCTAAAATAAGTAAGTAAAATGCAAAATACAAGCTGTCCACTAAAGATACATACAAAACATCTCTCTCAAACTCACTCTACAAGTGTCCAGTACAAAAGAGGAAACTCAAAAGGGTACTGCTACCTCTAAGCTATACAGACTCGGATAAGCGACTAGCCGGCCACGCCCTTACCTCGATCAGAAGACTCCGCACGGGAAGGAGTCGGAATAGCCGCCTCAGGGAAACCTGCACCGCAGCGGGTGTGAGAACTACTGCAGAAGGTAGTTCTCAGTGGGTACCGTCCTCATAGCACACGGTATGCCCACT